>JAVFBX010125210.1:0-18550 GCA_034783855.1 Mopalia kennerleyi
CTTCACACTGTTCCTTGCCCTAGTATGGTGGAAAACCGGGAGGAAACCTCGTAAAATCCACCCCCGCGATTGCCGGAGCCACATCTTGTGACTCCCTGATATACCTGAGGGTCGACAAACGGACTTGATCCTGTGAACGGTAAATCGAAGTAGGCATGCTTGAGAGAATGTCTTTTAGTGGCCTAGCATAACGAAACGCGATTAAAAAGCCTTAGGTGACACCGTAGGCTTACACACATTTAACTTGCATCCCCTTCTATTGCAACTGAGTGTTATGCGAAATTATCTCCCCTTGACTTAGAAAAGGCTGGTTATAAATGGGTTCCCCTGGATTGCGCACTTCTCTCCCCTTAACCATAAACATTTTTCAGTAGATCTTGAAATTGTCTCCCCTTCGACCGTATAGTTTTTGATTATCTTATGGTGTACCTGTAATCCGGATCAAAATGCAAGGTTATGTGGATTTTCAGTTTCTATACTTGGAGATGAAAACTGGTTATCATTGCATGGATTCTAATTGTCCTTTAATTAGTTATTCTTCCCTAAATGTCAACCAGTTGATCTAGAAACCCATATCAAAATCTGATTAGGGAAGCTATTCACATATCTACTCTGGAGCACTTTTTACTCTACCTCTTTTAAATTAATCATTATATGTAAAAATGTGTTATAAAAGCTATCCCCATTGAATGCCAACCCAATTATTTTACAGGAATGTAACCTATAGTATGTAAGGTAGCAGTAGGGTGGGACACATCTGTTGCCTATCAGATATTTGTCACTAAAACTCCAGCTGGTAACTGAAACCAGGAAATTGATGCCCATCCCATCTACTGGAGGATCAATCCAGACAAAGTAAATTCCTCACTCCTGACTCATTACAATTGATTGGGGATATTTCACTAAAAGTTAAATTATATTGTTGTTGAAAGTGTGACAGTCCAGTGATAGCAGTCAAAAAGGTAAGATTCGTGTCTCCTTAATAATGATATATATATAGCTTTAAAAATATATCGATCTCTATAAAATTCTTACTGGTTTTATATTTCCCTAAATCACCCCCAAATTCATCCATAAAATTACTATTATAGAAGCTGTTTAAAAGATTTGTAAATTGTGTCTGAGGGGCAGAAGATGAATTTTTCAGTTAGAAAGCATCAACATTTGTCAGAAAACATAAATTAGTTCAAATACGTGCTGTAATATTGTCACAACAACTGAAAAAGTTAGGATTTGTCATGGATGAAATTGGAGGTGATTTAAGGTATCCAACTCCTTAATACCAGTTAAAGAACTTCTCTGACCGACTAAGGTTTAACTGCGCCATACACTAAGAAAACAGCAACAACAACTCAAAAGTTGTAAGGTCCTCCAATAAGGCAAATAATTTTTTTTATTAAGATTCATAAGACAAATCTATAAGTTCTAGACGTAATCTGTCTGCGTAAACACTGGTTTGCCCAATCAAATAATATTACATATATATAGATACGGACTGGACACAATGTCTGGTACAAAAATATTCCTACAATGTATATACATGAGGGTTTGGTGATTGGATGTGATATAATATAATGGATCTGAAATGTGCTGTTGTTGATTATCAGAAAATAACGGACATTATTTCTGAAAGATTAATAACACTGAAGTAATACCGAATCAAAGCGAAGCCAGTACTTTTGGATGGAGGGTATGAAAAAAACAACACAACGTAAAAAAAAAAAAAAGCAATTCTGAACGAAACAAATCTCTTAATTTACAAACAGTAAAATTGGCATATTATGAACAAAGTAAAACAAGAAGCAGCAAACTGTGCTGATTGAAGCACCAAAGCACTCTATTAAATCTCCCTTAGCAAATAAACGCTGACATAACCCCTTTATGATACATACTGAGAAACCCCAGCTCGTTTCTGACATAAATATTATACAAATGCAAGTGATTCACATGAATGACAGCACATTGTATATGAATCGATAATAAAATATGGGGAATAAAATAAACGAAATTGCTGGCCCCATTGTAACAAATTTTTCTTGTATAACAGAAATAATAGCAAAAAAAAAAATGTGGCGTAAGTTTCATGTCTTGCCATAAAATTTAAAATGAAGAACTTCCCACAATTCTTGTTTTCAAATGTTCATGTATCTTCTCACGACATCTAGCAGATCACATGTGGCTGTAACTTTACATATATTCATATAGATAGATATATATATATATATAAATTTATATATATTTATTTAATCTTTTACATATAATACAACTATTAACATTTAGATGTTGTGCTTACCTTATAGAATCTAATGTGTGCACAACTTCACTAAAATCCATAGTAAAGGTAAATCTATTTTCATATCACCCGCTAAAATTATACAATCTACATGGAGAATCAAAGTGACAACTCTGAGCTATGAGCAATCTATTAATTGTACCTCCTACACAGTGAATTATCAAAGAATTAATTGAAAAAAATTAAATTACGGAACATTCTTCATACCAATAATCGGCAGTGTTAACATTTATTTGTTAAGATTTATTTTCACTAAAACTATGAGTTATCACATGACAGATCACATGACTTGAAAACTACATCCATGACAATGACATCATGCCAGTTCATACTGGACAGGAAGTTCAGCATGATTTTCTTTAGTTAAAAACCATATTCCACTGCCAGCTGCTTCAAGATGAGCACTGAATTGTAACAACACTGCAATTAACGAACATTTCTATTCAGCACATACTTTTCAACATCCATGAGGGAATTTGTGAGAAAAAGTGTTTTTTTAACAAAATAATCATCAAAGTTCACAGTACTGTTGATTATGTCAATGGGAAGAATAAATGGAAATGTTTCATTTGTAAGATCAATGATATTAATGAATTGATTGTTATTTTTCTTGTTTATACAGTGGTCTCCCTACAATTGTAATACCAAGCCAATTCCTTTTGTAGGCCAATGAAATAAATCTTTGCTGTTACTTTGAAGCAGCTTCTGTTCCTATTGCTGTCTGTCCTGTTGGACAGCAGTTCAGGTTATTATGATGAGCCTGCTGGAAAACACTTAGTGTTATCGACTCTTATCGTCAAAATACAAGTACATGTTGTTTATTTTTTTTTTGTCTTTAGTTCCTGGAAAAAACGTCTTTTGTTGGTGTTTATACACTTGAACATGTGTATATTTTTCAGTTCGACCTATTTGATCCTTTATGGATACAAGAATGACGTTGTAGGTTTATTTTCCACAATTTGCAACCCGTTTAAGCTGGTTTGCACTCAATCAGCAGTCCCAGCTTTACTTTCAATCATCGTCATATCTTTGCTTTCAATCGTCATATTTTTGCTTTCAATCATCGTCATATCTTTACTTTCCATCATCGTTATATCTTTACTTTCAATCGTCATCTCTTTGCATTGACTCTGTAGTCTTAGACCTGCACTAAATTAGAGGGTCCTCTATCTGAATCTCTGCTTTTAGTCTTCAACTTGCCATCAATCTGTAGTACATACACACATTGCAGTGTATACTTGGCCTGAATACTGGTGGGTAAACTGTGGCTTCATCTGTGTTGCTTTCTGGCCAATCACAGCCAAGCTTTGAAATCAATTATCCTCATCTTCAGAGTCATAATAGTTAAGGATAGCCAAAGCATCTTTCACAGCATGGTATATGATGTTCTTGACCTGGAAATTACAAACATCACAATTGAATTACCTGAGAAGACAGATTTAATAGATATAGTGATTTGTAGGAAAGTTGTCCAGTGGCTATGATATTTATCTAACTATGTGAGATTTATCCCACATTGAGAGCAAATAAAGCAAAGCAAAGCTGCTAGGATTGACATTTGTTACTTTTGTTTGTTTGTTTGATTGGTGTTTAACGTCGTAATCAAGGGTATTTCACTTATATGATGACGGATTGTCCATTTCACACTGTTCCTTGCCCTAGTATCATGGAAAACCGAAAGGAAACCTCGTAAACACCACCCCCGCAATTGCCGGAGCCACATCTTGTGACTCACTCATATACCTACGGGTCGACAAATGGATTCGATCCGGTGAACGGTGACACTTGTTAGGATCACAAAGAATTTGATCTTAAGTTAATGAAACACCAGATGGACTGCATACCTGTAATTTATCCTCGTGATTGGAATGTGTATCAGACAGATGACGGAACTCTTGGGTTAAACGGAAACAATGATTAAGGTGCTCTGGCGAAACAAAATCCTCAGCCACCTTTATACAACTGTGAAGGTTCCTCACCTGAAACAAATAAGAAATGTGTGAGAAAACTGTCTTGGGTAACACCTAAATAATATTAATCAAAATGTTTGTTTATCTGATTGGGGTTTAACGTCATACTAATAGGTTGTCCCATTCATATGGTAGTGTGCTTTTTGTTTGATTGGGGTTAAACGTCGTACTCAAGGGTATTTCACTTATATGACGGATTGTCCACTTCACACTGGGAAAAACCGAGAATAAACCTCGTAAAACCCACCCCTGCGATTGCCGGAGCCACATTGTGACTCACTCATATACCTTAGGATCGACAGACGGACTCGATCCTGTAAACGGTACACCGAAGTAGGCCTTAGAAAGTGCACCCGCTAACCACTAAGCCACGGCTCTCGAGTCACAAGACAATCATAGGTCAAAATATAAAGGCATCAAAAATAAAATGGCTATATGTAGTGCCTTATGTCCGAGAACCTCCTTCCCAAACACCAGCATTTATCACATTGGAATAAAAGAATAATTTCTTTGGGCAGTGAGCAATGTGATACTTTCATATAGGTTTAATTTACAATTACTTAAGGAGTCGAAAAACATCAATGTAGTATATTCGTTTCATTCTGGGTTAAACCCATGTTTAGGATTAGACAAATTTATAGTTTCAGGATTGGTCAGAGGCTCTACCAAACAAGCTTTCTGAACTCAACTTTATTTCTTTAGGTGCATCCGAAAAAGTAATTTTTTAAGTTTTAGAATACTCGTGCTGAAAGACACGAGTTAATCCCAAAGTGCTCCACATACATGTCTCACCATATATTGTGGATTAACTTTAATTCAAAAGAAGCACATGTCTATGCAATGGTTCAAGGATGCCAACTTCATGTCACTGGCAACAAAAGTTAGTGGCCAAAAAAAGGTTTGTATTGTTTGTTTGATTGCGGTTTATCGTTGTACTCAAGGGTATTTCACTTATAGGACGACTGATTGTCCACTTCTAACTATTCCTTGCCCTAGTATGGTGGAAAACCGAGAGGAAACCCCCCCTGCGATTGCCGGAGCCACATCAGACGGACTCGATCCTGTGAACGGTAAATCGAAGGCGTTAGAGAGCATGCTCGCTAACCACTACGACACAGCTGCGGGCCCCTGAAAAAAGGGGTGACACATTAGAAAACATGTGCCTTGTGTCACTTCTTAGCTCAAAAAGCATCCGTCCATGGAATGTTCCGACCAAACACTTTAATTTTAAGTGGCTAATTACCTGATGAGGGGCTCCAGCTGGAATAAAAACTGCATCCCCCATACACTGTATAATCGTGTATCCCTGTACACCATACTCTTTATATAACCGGGTGCGGAGTTCCTCGTCAAGGTACCAACTCTGATCATGAATGGGGTCATGATGAGGCTCTATCTCATCACCTCTCTCTTTACCAACCTAAAACAGATACACCCATTTAGTAAACATTGCAAAACTACTCTGTATGATTGATTGGGATTTGATGTCGTTATTTCACTAGTATATACTAGCATGCTTGCCCAATAGGTCAATGAAAAAAGCCTTTGATGCCACTAGCAACAAATAGGGCAAGATCGGTCAATCATAAGACCCGAAAAAAGAAAAAAATATTATTTTTGATTGTCAGGCATTTTTCAGGCAGCTATCTAACCCCCTTAATAAAGATAATTATGTGTATATCTCTTTAAAATGAATGCTGTTTTTATTTCTTTATGTTTTTTAATTAAAATTAACAAAATGTTAACTTCCATCTGAATTGCACTGATGAGATCACTTTGGGCTATCAAATTGATTTTGTGGCAATCTTCTTACAATGTAAAAACCTAGGAAATTAATTTTATCAAACATTCTTTAAAAAGACTTCCTGCTTCTAAATTACATTGAGGGCAAAGTTTGGTTTAGTAACACTACTGTATTTAACATATGTGTGAATGGGTGGTCTACGACTATCATACATCAATGTAAAAGTGTTTAATAGGAATAGGACTACAATAATAAGAGGATGTTTATTTTTAGCTGACTGGGATACATGATGTAACTAGTTAGATCACATTCCAGCATCTCTGAACTTCTCAAAATAGACATCCTCATAGTCTGGTATGTGGCCTGTTAGATGAAGGGAAAGCCAAGAAACACGAAGTAGCATTAAACCAACTGTATAAAGTAGCAAGTAACATTCACCTTATTAAGGAAGTCCCTCATTTTGTCAGCGTCCCTGGCATCGAAGATATGCCATAGAGCACCTGGTACTTCATTCACTTCTCGGACTCGTCGCTTCGTAATCTCATCACAACCTGCACCATCAATACACTTCAAGGCAGCTGAAAAGGAAAGTTACATGTCAGAATGGTGTCTTTGTTTCATTGGTGTTAAATATCTTACTCTAGGGTATTTCTATTATATGATGATTTGCACGGTAGATATCAAATCAGAAACTAAGGGAAAACCTCCCCAGAATCGCAGCAATCAATGATAAACTTTCCTATACTACATTGTCTGGACAAAACCAAAAGGATTTCGGTAACCTAATGCAGAAAAGACTATGCCATGTTACACATACATGTAATAGGCAACAGTGCATACCCTAGAACTTCTAGCAATTGGGGCAGTCCCAGAAATAACCTGTACATGTAAGACCTATGGTAAAGCCTTTTTCTCTGTCCAAACTGCTAGAAGTTATAGGGTATAATATAATGCAATCCTGCTTTCTCCTCTTTTTATACAGAAATATAAGCAACATATCAATGTTGAACTGCCTATATCAAACAGCTTTTTACACAAGCTGTTATTGAAACTTTTTTCTTCTACTTTCAAGAAAATAATATTTATAAAAATAAAGAGATAGTTTGCCCGTATAAAACCAGATGTCAAGGCCAGTACTATACTGACTGAGCTATGATGGCTCATCATAGATTTGTTTGTAGTATAGTGGTTATAACATCGTACTCCAGGGTACTTTCCTACTTAAATACCATGGAAAACTGAGAGAAAAACACATAAAACTACCCCTAATACCATGTGTGACTCCCTTACATACATGCAGATGAGGGGGGACTCATATCTCAATCCTGTGAGTGGTACATAGAAAGAGGTTCAGAAGTCGGACAAACTAACCACTTAACCACGGCCCACAATTAAATAACCCAATAATTAATATTCGCATATAAGTGTAAAACTTACAGGGCTCTAGCTCAAATCACACAAAGCGAAACAACAAGTTCATTATAATATTTGGCTCCGTCAGAAGTTGAAGAGGGGGGGAAATTTCATAGCTATGTTCACACATTGAAATCATACACAAGGGAACAATCTGGCTGTGTTGTGTTTGTCTAAAGCCTGAGGCATTTAATGTTAATTACTATTTACATATATTTTTGTTGGCAATAACTGGTTAATTAAATTCACAGCAATCCATTAAACTATTGATGTGTTATTCAAGATAACGTCTACACAAATAACAATTACCAAAGATATCAAATCATCCATTTTATCGCCCAGTTTGTGTTGTATATTAAGTGCCATACTTTCTTGCATAATTAACATACAAAGTTATGGTACGGTAGTCACGGTTATGTTGACATTATATAAATAATTAGACAATCATATTGAAGAATCTGGATGTTAGATGGGTGAAGAGCAGGGATATTTACTTATATAGCATCTTTCACAACCCTGTGGAATACCTAGATTAATCTAGAAAAATCTACAGAAATAATTCTAAAAGAGAGATGGGGTTTTATTTTATTTCATAACATCACTTGCCATGATAATGCAAATAAGAATATGGGACACATGATAACAGCATACATGTAGGGTTTACATGTACACTGATTATTTTTGCAATCATCCAATTGGAACCCATGGTAATTGAAAGAAAGTAATTTTAATGAGTCAAGTTTCAATAATATTAAATGGTCTTATTCAAAACATGATATTGCCATACATAAAATCGATACCTGACATTCAAAGGAACCTGTTTGCACCTACATCATGGAACGTAATTTGATATTTGAAAGAGTTCCTCTGAAGGCCAATTCCATATAGTGGTGCTTTTAAACGGATATAATGAAGGTTTATTCTTTGTGAGCTACAGTTTTCGACCTTTCTGGAGTCCAAGGACTGCCTGCAATTCACCCTTCTCTACATATCAAAACTCCCATTATCTTGACTAAAACACTGTTAAATAAGGTAAATGTAAGCATTATAAAGGAGATATTTACCGGCTTCATGGACAACCCTTCCTCCAGGCCCGTCTCCTGGAATACCCACATACATCATACAGTTAACAGCGTCAGACACATCCAAGTGAAGGTTTGTCGTTCCTTCAGTGTTATGGTTAGCTGAACCTGAAATAAAATAATAAACAATATTAACTTGATATGTTCCGGGGGTTTTTTATGTTGGGAAAATACTGTTGAACTTCTCCACACCAGACTATAGGAGTATATACTGTAAAACGTACTGCCAAAGGCCTGCATAAAATAGAAATCTACAATTTAACACTACATTCAGTATCTAATCATGAAATTAGGCAAATGGCCAAAATGTACAACGAATGCCCAGTGGGCAGATTGACACATGCCATAAAGTATTTCTTTTCTGGATGAAACCAGCCTATAAACTTATGAATGGCAAGTTTCTTACGATGACTATCAAAAATACTGTTCAGGCTGTTGAACATTTTAGAACAGAAAACAATTTATGGCATATCTAACACTACATTAAATTTCAGTCATCATAGACATAATCTGAAAACATGTGTCAAGTTTACATACCATAAGCATTGTACATCTTTGGTCCCAGATCTGGTTTGACAAGGAAGTCTGGTAAACGAGAAGCCAAATTGAGCCGACCATTCCTGTGTGTGTATTCAGGCAGAGGTAATACCCTCATCAAATCTTGAAATCGTGACGGCAAGAGTTCACTAAAATCATCGCCGGGTGGCCAATCTTTCAATTTTAATAGAGATGGTTCACCCCTATTGTCCTTTACACGCTCTACAAACAGAGAGAAACCTTAGCTTACAGAAAATGCTATGATGACTAAACAGAGCAATAAAATATTTCTGTCAAATCAAAGAATGCGTTCAGCAAGGGTTTAGGCAGAGGTGTGTCCACCCATCCTCTGGACACCCTGAATTGAACAATTGCCTCATTTGGTCACTCTGTTTTAAGCAAACTTTAACATGCAGGAAAAAGGGAAACTTGTCATAATTGGACAACCAGTGAAGCAAAATAACCACGTTGGATACCATACTTTTGATTTCTGGCTAAACTCCTGGCATTCAGCACATGTTCAAGTCGAGAAACATTGAATAACTACAAGTCTATATAATATTAAAAATTCACATGTGTTTCATAAATATTAATTTTCATTGAATATTTTTAATTCAAATCATAAATGAAAAAAATGCCTAAATTTACAAAAATACTAATATAAATTATTAACATTTTGTCAGAATGCGATTTTACACTATACGTTTTTAGGTTATTCCAGTCGCACAACAAAGCAAAAGATGAATGGGTCAATGTCTATAGTTTATTTTACTACTACAACGGCATGCCAGTCCAATGGGTGATGTAAATCACCCTTGACAGCACTGACAACAAACAAAGAAAATCACAAAACACAACACAATGATATCACAAACATGCTGCATTTGTACATGTTGCCCCTTAACTCAGAGCACCAGGAGACCAGAAACCGGCTTCAAAGTCTCTGGGAACACAGACAAGATAGAGACAAGCAAATGCTATAACAAATGGTGAAATAAAACTAAACTTGCTAAACCTCCATCAGATTGACTACACGTGGTTGCATTACTCAAAACCAGCACTTCACATGAACTGTGAAGCATATGAAAGCCATGACAAGATTAAATTGAACTTACTTCCAAGGTATTCAAATCCATCCCAGAAATCACTCATGGTGTGTCCGACCAGTACAAGGCCTGATCTGGTGTTCACCAAGTCATTCTCTAGTGGACCAAACTCTTTGGAGAAAGACTCTGGTTTCCAGAGTTTACGATTAATCAGTTTGTCAACACCGGAGACCATGACAGGCTGGCCACGCTTCCATTGCTCTTGGAATATCTTAAAGTTACCCCTGTGTTGTGGGTCGTGGAGTCTAAGCAGTCTGCCATCACAGAGCCAGGAATGTGGAACGTCCGGGTATTTCACACTAGTTTCAGTTAAATTCTGTACAGGAATAGGCGTGTTATTCACAAAACTTGGACGGAGTTTGGGAATATAGTTTGTGAGTTTTAAAGCTGGGCTTTCATTCTGATCTTTAGGTAAACTTTTCTCCACCACAGACTGTATGATATCATCTAAAGTACTAGTCATCACCCTGGGTTTCTTTTTATTATTTTCTCCAGCAGCTGCAGCAGCTTTCATTTTGCCAGCATTTTTTGTAAGAAGTTCCCTTAAAGTTGAACAACCAGCTGGATTTTTCTTCTCTTCTTCTGTCAACTCCTCAGAGATTGGAGTAAACTGTTTAGACTCTGAATCTCCAAGCCGTTTATTGTTTACAATATCCATGGAAGCAACATCGGCCAGTAGGTTAAGAGGTGAGGCAGTGTCAGGGTTGTAACTTGTTAGGGAAGACACAGGGGATTTCCCATTTAGAGCTGCATTGTTTGTGTTAAAACCTTCCATGTATGGGTCAGCAGACTTCTTGGAACGCTTACTTGCTTTCTCTTCTCCTGAACCATTCACTAACCGAATTTTCTCAGACCCATGTTCAGCAATCTGTAATAAATACCGCAGCGATAAGTATTCCTTTTCAGTTATTTAATGAGGACAAAAATAATGAGGTGAAATGAACACAAATGCATGGAGATAAGTATTTTATAAAGCAAATTTTTTAAACTTCAAGTTGGTAGAAACAGGCCTGTGCTGTTGGGCAGAACGGGTCTCCCCATGAGTATGCAAACTTAATTTAGGAGGACCAATTTATAGGTTTACCAAATTATTTGCTGTCTTGATCTAAATTTGCTACTGATTTGTACAAACTTTGTCATCCGATAATCAATGAAGATTGCCTTTTAAAGGAATTTTGCTTTCTTTTTCACAAATGCATATTTATGTATTTAAAAAATCAGCAAACCAGAGGAAAATGCTAATATTAGGTTATCTCACAAATTTTAGAGAACTGATTTAAAGGTTATGCTGGAAAAGATTAGAGCACAGGGGCCGGTTGCTCAAAACCAAGATTAATCACTAATAGCAGATTAAAAAACTAATCCAGGATTAGAGATAGGGCTTCAACATGGAGTGACGTCATCTAATCTAGGATTAAATTTAATAGTGTTTTGAACAACTGGCCCCAGGCCAGTAGAAACTTAAACCAGTCTACACAAATTCTAAACAGATTTTCTAGTGATATAATACAATTTAACTAATAGTAATTTGTATACATTTATTTTAATCAAATATAAATTATAAATCAGATATTTTATTTGCTATATGTACATACCAGTCCATTCTTGGGTGAGTGTTTGGTAAGATCCTTGTTTCTACCACATGGACAGTCAGATATGATGTTCCATTTCTGTCGGATATCATGAATCATCTTACCCAACTCCCACAGAGCTGTTAAACAAACAAACAAAAAAACTCTTCATTTCCCAATTCAGAAGATTCGGATACAATTGAAAATACTGCAGGTGAAATCAGAACAAATTTTTTCTTTGGTTATATGTTTTGGGTCATACTTAAGGTTATTTCCATGAGGACTTTTTTTAACAGTCTGAAGTTCTGCATTACTTGAAAATTATGCTTGCAAACACCTCATATCTTGTTCGGTAGATTCTGATTGTATGCCATAGTCATCGGTATAATCATTGACAAGTAACCATTGTGTTTATAAGGAAAGCAAAAACAGACAAAATTAACACCACTAACTTACCGGTACACGGTATAATCTGAGTTAGCATGAGTTTTTCTGGTTCATGGGGCTGTCTATTAGAGCTACACTTCAACCAGTTGTGCTTGGCATCCATCAGGGCAGCTTCTACAAATAGAGACCAATCAGTTTCAGTTTCAGTTTATTTATTCAAGAATGGGTTATACAACCCTTCTCCTACAAACATCATAGTATACATATAATACATAAATCAATGTCGAAAAATTACTTAGTCTTTCATGTGTATACTACACATCTGTTCACATGTTTATAAGCAAATTTATTTTGGTGGTATATAAGGGGTAAGTAGAAATCTTTCGCTTACTTTTTCACAGCAATACAATAAAAGATGTATCAGAAGTACACTGATTATAATCAGTAGTAAATTTCTCTTAAAACGCTGTGCTATGAAAGCTTCATCTCCTATTTATACATATATCAGTTTGTTTCAATGGGGATGTACATTAGTAATTTTATTCATTTAATTGTGTACGAAGTGAATAAGTGAAGGAAAACATCCTTGATGCCACTGGCAACAAACGGGCAAAGAGGGAAAATCAAATAACATTATAAGATAGACAACATTATCATAAAGTTTTTATTGCTGCCAAATTGCTAAGAGAGCACCATCAAGAAGCTCCTTCCCAGCCTCTGGTTATATTTATTGACAAACTGCTGAACAGTTTAAATGATGGATTGATTGGTGTTTTGCACCGTGCTTAAGGGTATTTCACTTCTATGATGGCGGTAAATTCCAACTATACTTCACACTAGCAAAACCAAGATGTGAAGTGTTTCCATAATGTTGGAAAGTTAATTTTCCTCCAGTGCTAAATAAAGACAGCATTGCTACTCTTCAAACAAGCTGCTCTTAGCCAGAGGGCCCTGAACAATTTAAAACACATGACAGACATGGCCATTATCTGGACATTTCATCTGATTGTGCTATTTATTGTACTTGAATTATAACATTACTCTCGTCCTCACCTTTGTCAGTGTCTTTCTTCATTCGCGCCTTAAAGCAGTCAAGACAAACAACAAAGCCACATTTCTGACAGACCCAGTGGATGTTAAACAAGGTAGTGTCACAGGCGTCACACATCTCCCTCACACCAGTCACTGCTCTCTTCCAGGTTATCTTAGCTGAGGAACAAAACAAAATTAATTACACTAGGAATTTTTTTTTTTTAAATTCATATTTTGGAATGACTAAAAGGTTCAGAAAAATGTTGTTAATAAATACTGAGTATTGTTAAATACGAAAATTTCCAGGTTTATTGAACAACTGTTTGTTATAAATAATACATACCTTCCTCTCCAGCCCATGCTCGGGCTTCTTTTTCCTGCTCAACCAATTCACAGAATTTATCACCAACTTTTGCGACAATATATTTGGCAGTCTTGATGTCCAACAGAGGTTCCATCACTATAACATAAAAGACAAAATAATTATCAGGTCAAAAGTTCACTCAAACAATGATAAATAACTTCAATTGGAGCAGCCATTAACAATTTTTTTTCTCAAAATACAGCTCGCATAAATAACGTAAACTAACTTAAATTAGCATGAACAAAACTTAAGTACAAATATCATATTATAACAGTATTCCAAGAAAAACTTCACACACTTAACATTTAAAGATTATAGTTTGGTTAATACCTGGTAGTTTAGGGATCCATGGACGGATGTCATCTGATTCAGCATCAGCTAGCTCAGAAAACCCTGCAATAGTTAAATAACCCTTGGGACTGTATCGGAGACGGCGAAAGGCATAAAACCTACAAAATATATTGTGTGTTTTTTCCACCTTTAACTGAGAGGGGGTCATCTTGCACTCTCTACATTTCATCAGTTTAGGGGTCACTTCACTGCAAGATCCGTCCTGAAGAAATGGCTCACAAGTCTTCTTCAAAACAGAAACAGTGGACTTCACTAAAGGTCGGTTGAAATTTTCTGGAAATCAATTAAATACCTCCATGAACAACAGCTTGATAAAGCAGGCAATAGTCATTTACAACAGTGAAATCATAAGTACAGTTAGTAAATTAAAAAAAATTCAAATAAAATAAAATAATGTAAATAATCACCTCTGCTTTTATCCAAATCTTCTTTAGGAATTTCTTTGTTTTTCCTTTTCTTCTTCTTTTCCTTCCTTTCGGAACTTTCTGAAGAAGATCTGTCTGATTTCTCGGACTTAATTTGTTCCATTGAAGAATCTTTAGAGGAACTGCTGTTCTTCGCCATCTCCTTGAGGTGTTCCTGAAGGATTTTCTTGGTAGACTCCTGAAGCTGTTCTCCGGTTTTCTTCTCTCGCGAGTCACAGTCATGGTTCTGAGAGATCATCCCATCAACATCATTGGACTGGAGAAAGAATCAGCATTTAAAATCAAGGCATAAAGTTTTTCATAGTTTGGTAGTGTGTGATTTGAGAGATTTCAGGATCCAAAGAATCTAACTAATGTTGAACAGTTATAGAAAAATACAAATTGACAAACAGAAGAGTCTGGTCAGATCTTAAGATCAATGAACAAAGATATTTTAAGAAGAGAGGAAACCATGTAAAAAAACATCAGATTCCTTGCATTGTTGAGGTTTCCTAGAAAACTGGGTAAAAACCTCATAAAATCCACCCTGCATTATCATTTAATGGAAAACTTAACTTTTATTCCTCCATTCAAAGTTCCTGGACTTTGAATAGAGTCACAATTTTTTTTAAATTAGTCTTACCTTTGGATTAAAGCCATCCATATTGACCTCTTTCTCGTCCTTCTTTCCAAGATTTAATTTTCTCTTGCTTGGATTTCCTCCTTCAGGATTTTCTAGTTTAGACTTTTTGGCACCATTGTTTCTCTTCCGTCGCCTAACCTTTTGTCTTTTTAGAGAATTGCCATCAGTACCCTGTGTATAGGAATTGTATAAAACAAAACAATGAGAACCAAATAATAATCCCACAAATGGTCATCATGAGCTTTATATTAACAAAACAGAATTGATGCCATTCCTATTTTTAAACGAGAAATAACACTATTCTTTATTATTTTTTTTTCCTTTTGCAACACATGGACAGAAATTAACATGCAAATAACTTTGGTTACATGTTATGAACAATAAGTTTCAACAAATTGAAATTAAGGAGTAAATACCTGTATGTCGGCCTCAGAAGCTGAGCTTGTTGATTCATTCTCTTCTTTTCCTCCTTCACTAGCACTACCATTTGGCAGCTGGAGTGAAGATATAGGAGTTACCCTACCACCCTCTTTCTTCGGGGAGATGTAAGAACAGTTAACAAAACACTCCTTTACTTTCTCAGGCTTAGAATCATCCATTGTGGTAGATGGGGGAGAAGAGGAGGGAGAACACTCTTCTTTAACTTCTTTTTTATCCTCATCCGAATGTCTTTGTAGCCAAGCTTTTTTCAGTTTGGTATGGTTTCCGGACTTATGTGGGGATGCATTTCGGGACAAGGGAGGGGGACTTGGAGCACTAAGTGTGTCACTGTCTGTATCAACCACACCATTGGCTACACGATTAATAGTTTCCATAATGGATGAACAAGAGTTTGAGTTGGCGTTCACAAGATTTGCTGGAGAAAGTTCAGACATGGGTTCAGTCTTAATTGGGACACTAGGCTGTTGGGGTAAATGCTGACTTTGTGAAAGAGATGATTGTATAGGTGATAATTGTGAGTTGGAAACAAAGTGAGAAGATGGACTCTGTGATTGATGTGGCAAGACATGGTGCTGTGTCTGGGAATGAAGAGGGTTAGTCTGCGGGTGTCCCTGCAGATGTTGTTGTAAAGTCTGATGGGTCTGGTGTGGTGGAAGTGGCTGCTGTGGATGTGATGGAGAAGCACCTGTTGTCTTCGGGCCTTCAAAATCACCTTTCCCTTTTATAGATTTAATTTTGTTTTTATTGTTCTCCTGATCTTGGAGAAAAGCATTCTGCACAGTGGTTTCCACAAAGGATTGGAAACAATCCATGTATCCAGAGGATGCTACACTTTTTGTAGCACTGGATGTACTGGCTGTTAGCACTGTAGTTGTCCCTGTGGTAAGAGGACTTGATTGATAATGACCAGTGACCTTGTGAGGGTTTGGACTATAAAGGGAATGAGTTGTTGTGGGAGATGCTGTGCTCTCAGCAAATTCCATGTGGCTTTTATGTTTTTTTCTACTGGAGCCTTCCTTTCCAGATTTTCTCTTACTATGTCCACTGCTTCCAGAGTTTGGACTTTGTCCTGAGGACTTGTAGTCTATGGCATTCTGGGGCTGAGAGTTACTGACCTTTGTCAAGTTTAAATCAGCACTTTGACTATATATAGGGTTTGGTACAAGACCCTGTTGGATTAGACTGTATGTGTAGCCTGTATGTGGTGAAGATGTGACAGGCTGACCTACAGTTCCTCCAACATGATTGTTAGGATTCGACACAACAGTTCCAGGAGCTGGCGATCCAACCAACTGCCCATGGCTCTGCATTGTCTTAGGATACTCCATGGGTCTAATGACAGCTGCAGACAACATCTGTGGACTGGCAACATGTAAGGGACTCTGTGCGCGTGACGATGCAGATTTCTCGGCTGCTCTAAATGCTGATGCATGAGATGGCATGCTGGTGAGTGAAGAGATCATAGGCTGTGACTGTAGATGAAGTGCCAGTGTTGATGAAGATGGACTAGAGTGACTGGATGAAGAGGAAGCTGGTCTGTCCGGCTGGCGTTCCATCATGGTACCTGGGGCCGTTGGTGGACGTGAGGAACCGGACACCACAGGTGAGACACTGTGATACTGACCAGCAGAATGAGGGCTGCCAGACTTCATACCATCCCTTGATCGGTTATCTACTATCACTGAACTGTGACTCTTTCCGTGATCTTTGATCAATGGAGGTGGAGAACTCATATTGTTTATCTTTTTACTACCACTTTGAGGTGTATTTGAACGACCAGAGTTTGATTGAGCATGTGGATCATGAGCATGCCGATCTCGCTCCTCTTTTACTATTGGACCCCTTTCCCTTTCATCACTGTTCAGTCCTCGTAAGTGCACCTTATCACTAGGGATATATGAGTGTTGGAATGGTTGGTAGCCATACAGGCAGAAATTTGGCTCCTGCTTAACACTTTGTACATGCGAAGCAGTACTAGCAGTGGAAGCCGTGGAAACATACATAGAGTTCCTATATGGATAAGGATATGGGGCATACAAATGTCCTGTTTTTGTGTCCATACCACTATTGGTGCATGCTGTGCTTTTACCAGAATGAGCCTCTGGAGGCTTAATATAATTATCATCTACAATCAGAGCCTTTTGTTGGGTCTCATGAATATACTGTTGGTGACGTAGAAGTTTCTCTTGTTCATGAGCCAGTCGCCTCTTCTCTTCTGTTTGTCGAATAATAAGTTCTTGATGTTTATCCATGAATTTAACTCTCTGCCCAGGTTGATGGGGTGAGAATGAAGCCCTGTCTTGAGGGGAGTAAGATGAGCGATCATGAGGAGAGTAAGAATGACGATGATCCCGCTCGGAAGCCTGAAATTAAGAAGGTAAAAATTCTAAATAGGTCTAAGGCCATTACACATGTCAAAACATTATGGATAAAAACACATGATCAGAGATAATATGATGAAATCAATCTTTCGGCTATTTCCTTAAATATTGGACATGCAAAAACAAGTATTTTTAAACTGTTTGCATAAGCTCACCTGTTTTGCCCTTTCCTCCATGATCTTCCGGTCTTTGTGCTCAGCGGTTTTCAGGTCAATACACACACCAGAGTGAGCTGGGGGAGGTTGACTGTGGGCAGGAGGAGCTTCCGTTGACCTTGAGGACCCCTTCCCTGTTCCTAGTGTAATAGACGGACTTGGCCAAACACCAGTCGCAGCTTTCTGAAATTTCAATTGAAAAGAAAATAAATTGATCTATTGATCAAGTTCCTTTTTTGTCCATTTCAATGAACTCCAATAGTTACATAAATTGCGGCATTCAGATTTTGTTGATAAAATCTAATAATTAAAAGCTTGGGGCATGTTTGGTTAAATGCACTTATGTCAACACAACACCAGTAGACCAAAAAGGTATGTTTCGAAAAAAATTTGATCATTTGAACCCAGGCTTCAAATTTTATTTTCCCATGAGAATCGGATGGTAATTGATAATATGTACATCAAAAACCTGTTCTTCAAGCCAAATTTAGTGAAAAGATGTCAGCGTATTCACAATGCACATACTATACTTTACATGAAGTTGTTAAGTAGGGCAATTTCTATAAAACTGGTTATCAAAGCATGTCCTTAAAATTCTCCCTTAATTTAGCTACACATATACTAACAGAATCATATCTATACCAATGCAAGCCTCAGTAATCGGACGTAAAGGTTA
>JAVFBX010125322.1:0-13997 GCA_034783855.1 Mopalia kennerleyi
GTAATTGAAACCATTAACGCCCCCAAATGACTTGGTAGAAAAAAACCCAAATATATCAAAATATGCTATTTGCTTGATTTTCACAGTTTTTGCAGTCTCAAAAAATAATCGAAATATAATGTATCTGAATTGTGAATGAAACTAGACAAGCATTAACATCCGTGTGACGGATTAAGTGGGCAAATGAAAAACTGACTTAGTAGTTATAGACACCAAAAGAGTCCCGATCGCCTTCTCTTCCTTCAATCGTCCGGCATTTTTTTTTTTAATCGGCGAATACAACTCTTCTCTAGTCCAAAATTATATCGTTTTTTTGACCCAAATGCTCTTTCTCCGAGTTAAATAATACTTTCTACGGAATAAGATAACCGTTTACAAATACTTAAGTCCTTTTTCCGAAAGCCGCTGTCAAATGGAAATATTTAAATGAAGTCATTTTCGTTCAATACACTGTCTTCTTCGCTTGCAAACTGGTATAGCATCCCCCAGTTCACGCGCTCCGCGAGAGAGTTCGTGATTTCATCGGCATATTAAAGTTAAAGCATACTCATAGTACTATTACATATCCCTGGTGTCTCCGTCGTCATATAAGTGAAATACCCTTGAGTACGACGTTAAACACCAATCAAACAAACAAACATATCCCTGTATATTGTACTCCTAGATTTCCGGTGTTTTTTAGCCCTAGATTTCCTCAAACGTATCGGCAACGAACGGAGACCTGTCAATATATTTTATATTTGTCATTAAACGATGGTAAAATAGCTTTTCCCTGCTTTTAGAATTTCATACCTTGCATTTAGCCAAAAATTAAAACATTTGATTTGATGACTCGTTTTTCTTCTTCAAGCCTATAAGTGACGTCACATGCACTTTTCAGTGCTTGATTTACTATCTCACGACAAAATTACAAACACGTGTGCAAGGCTTTGGCGTCGGTGATCACGCTTGTCACAAAATTAACAACTTACATGTAGTGTACGCTACAAAGGCTTAAACAAATACTTAACTGTGTATGTTTCTTTCAGATTATATGAATGTACAACAAGTCCTTGGTGGCAGAGAAAAAAATGTGACATACAATCTCAAATTGTGTGTTGCTTTCTGCAGTTATGTGCCACATGTCTCAATTGTACGATTGGCTAATTCCACAAGTCTTGAGAAATGGCGCTATCTTTTGTGAAAAAAGGAACAAGTTTGAGTGCTCAGAGAAATATTTTCGTAGAGAGTTCCAAGGGGGAGCAGTCTCGATTTGATACACGGTGATATTGTATGTTGCAAGTTCGGCTATAATGGGAAATCAAGGCTCGCAAGTCTGCACCACTCGGAATGAAGAGATTGATACCTTAGTCCACGAGGCTTTGAAAAAAGGGAACACAGAATGTCTGAAACTTTTCTTGCAGTCCGGATTCTCCGCCAATGCCATTCTGACTGGCGACAGTCGTGGGGTACACTTAGCTTCCAAGTACGACCAGTCCGAGTGCATGGAAGTTTTATTAAAGAGAGGCGCAGATCCGAACATACCGGACGGCTCGGGGGAAACACCACTACACATTGCAGCGGAATCGGGATCTAAGGCTTGCGTTCTCATGCTTCTCAAAGCCCGCGCTCAGATTGAGTGTCGTGATAACTGGAGGCGGACTCCTTTACTCAAAGCCGTGGTAAATCACCATTATGACCTCGCGTCTTTGCTCGTAAGCGCAGGAGCCAGTGTCAACGCGGCAGACGATGACAAGAAAGTTCCCCTTCATGTGGCCGCTAGTTATGGGAACTCAAAAGAGGTTCGGGCTCTTCTGGAGTCCGGTGCCGATGTGGATTTCCAAGACCTCAACGGCAGAACAGCCTTGTACTTCGCTGTTCTCTCTCATCACGACCGCATTGTGGACATTCTTATTAAAAACGGCTGCAATGTGAACTTGCGGCGCCGCGAAGGGACAAATGCTATATATTTGGCGACGAAAAAACAGGATCTACAGTGCATGAAGCTTTTGCTCGAGGCGGGGGCGGATACTATTCACATAGACCCAAGGAACTACCAGAATAAAGACGAGCTTGTACGTATCGCTATCAGACAGCTAGGGTCCCAGGGTAAGACACCGCCAGATGCCTTTGAGATTTTGCTATTAGCTCTTTCTGCTCACGGTCTGATACCCGGACAACAGCTCATGTCGTCGGCACTAGGGCAGTACAAAAAACACGCCAATGAGAACATGAGACTGGTGATTCATCGGTTGATAATGGCAGGGGGCGTGGTCAAGGTACCGGAGTCCGGCAACAACTCGCCAACTATCGGTTACCAAGAACTTCAGGAGGCTGTCTTAAAATGGCAGACCGAACAAGGAATCGGAAACGTCAAAACTCCTTCAACCTTGAAAGACTTGTGCCGTAGATGTATACGATTTTCAATGATGCACTCCTACAAGGGACGCAATGTGATTCACGCATGCCAACATTTACAAATACCAACAGCTTTAAAGGAAATTATTTTACTAGATCGGCTTTAATTTTAATCTACAGATACAAGCGTGAAATTATGCTATAGGTTTATCAGCAGTTTTACTGGTACTTTAAAATAATTGTGGGCATTTATTAAGCAAGAATTTTTTTGAATGCGTGGGGCCATTACAAATACAGTTTAGTGATATCTTCTTCAAATTGGTGCTTTTTAACCCTTTGCCAATAATTGGTCTATGGCTATTGTCGACATGATTGTTCGTTTGTTTTTCCGTTAATACTGGAGAACCAAACAACTCTGAATCCCCAAATTTAAAAATATAGTGTAATTTAATGAGATAGACCCTATTGAAACGTGACTTATTGATGCTATAATAAGGCGGATGCCTGAATAACATGACCATGTAGATTTACAAATTTTGAACTGAAAATATACCTTACCTACCTTAAGAACCGTATATAGGGTAAACGGATTACAATTTTACAAGAGTTTTCTTTTTTAACATATTCATGTAGTAGGTGTTAACCTAATTGATAGTAAATGGTCAAATGAAAGCGATTTCTTCAAGTAATAGAAATGCTGCAGTACGTCAAATATTAATTAGAGTATTCACATGTAACTTATCTCCCTTTTTTTTTAAATCTATATTTATGACAATGATTGAATAGGATATGAAACAAACTAAGACTGAAAATGGATATTTTGTGAATTAGGAATTTTATTGATTGGACGCATAATCACATTGCAGTTTTCAAAGTTGTCCCTATTCCCATTGTTTTCTGACTAATGTAATAGCTTTAATCGAATTTGTGTTTAAAAAAAGTCAGAATAACATACACTATTTGCGAAACTGCAATATATGTTGAAAATGGTTTTGAGACCAATAACCTCCATTATTACGCTTCCATACTTCGAGCTAAAATGATAATGCTGGAGCTCGTTTTTTTTTACGTTTTATGGGTCACACTGGGCTCAATCTTGACATGATTTATTGTTCGTCTATTTACAATTTCTTTCTCCAGTTTAAAAGTAGTTTTGTTTGCTACAAAAAGAAAAAATGGTCAACAAATTTCTTTGTTATATTTTACTGATTGAATCTTGGGAGCTGTAAACTGTATTTTAAATTAATTTCGTTGAGAAGATTTATCATTTTTTGGATTGGTATATTAATTGTCTTGGCTGTTTACACTAATACATTTTAAAGATGCAATGCAAAATGCTCTTCAATTGAGCATTTGTATTAATTGGGGAGGACTATTTTCTGTTTTGCACTTTTTCTTTTTAGCCAAAACATTATTCAGATTCAAATGTGTGTTGAAATGTTGACCTCATATATATGCTCGAGTGAAAACATGTTCGTAATGTTTCTGCGAACATTGTCAATAATGGAGAAACATATTCTCCAAACAGAGCTAAAGTAAAACATCCCACGTGTTATTACGTGGTCACTGGCCACTAACATATTCGTCAACGTGACGAATTTGTACCTGGTGTATATATATACGGTAGGCCTATATCCTTGTGCACGGCGTTAAACGCCAATCGTTCCAATTATGGATAATATGGACCATTAACCCAACAAATCTCAGAGTATTTTTCTGTTTTGTATGTTAAGTCAAATTGATTTTTTTTTCCAATTTCTTTGGATAAATTACATTATCCCATATTGTATGTGTTAAAAACAATAATCTAGTTGACATTGATATATATCTAAAAAGTAATCAGATCGACACGGGGATGTTGATTGATTAAAATCGTCGAATCACCTTTTTGACTTTGATATATGTATTTATTGTTAAATCTAACTCTGTTATGTTTAAATTGTTAATAAATTCAATGATTTGTTTGAACCATATTTGTTTCTCTAGCCGTTGATTTCAGCCGATTTTAACAAAGAAAATAGGAGAAAACAAGACTCGATTTACGAGAGTTTCCAGTTTGAGCTACGGGGTAAACAAAGCTCATTTGTAGTGGTGTCTTGCACCGTCAAGTTGTTCCCCTTGTCACACTGCAGCCGGATTACTGTCCAGCGTTTGTCTTGTACCTTGTCTTTGTTTATTTCCAGTCACGTAGTTTCATTCGCCTTCTGCACTCGGGCTATTGCCAATTTTTTAGAGAGTAGCTATGTTGGGTTTACCTAGCACTGCAGGAAGATTATCTTTCCAACTTTATCAACCACTTCCATATTTGTTGTGCTAGTGTAATTTATTGTTTGATTGAACCGCCGTCATATAAGTGAAATACCCTTGAGGACGACGTTAAACCCCAATCAATCGTTTGTTTTAAGCGATACTCCTCTCTGCAATAAAATGCAGCATTTTAATCGCTAGGAATTATCGCTCGTGTGTTCATGCAAGCGACTAGAGTCGCTCGAATCAATGCTGTTAAACCTGGGATGACAATATACAAGGATATGTACCAGCAAGCCTGAACCTTGAATTGCCTATTCAATCACGAACTCTCTCGCGGTGCACGGGAACTGGCGAGATTCTATACCGGTTTGCAAGCCAAGAAGATGTGTCTGGCGAAAATTACTTGATTTCACTCTTAAATATTTCCATTTTACAGCTACTGTATATTGTTATCCGAGGTTAAACCAATCGGAGTTCGAGTTCTTCTCACATGACACACAAAATGGTAACTCCCACCAATGAAGTCTGGGCGAAATTATTTTACAAATACTTCTGTTCTCCCATATGAGTCTACGTCTTAATCTTCTTTTTTTGTTCAATCTTTTTTTGATGAGTAATATTTCCACTCTAATCTCGCCATATTGGACAAGTCACGTGACTTTTGTTGCTATTTGTAAGGTAAAAGATACTCCGGATCGCTGGGTCAATCGCCACGTGTGCGCGCTCAACTCGGTCGAAAACTTTCGCTGGCAATCCGATCGCAGCGATCGGGCTTTATTATCGCCCGTGTGACCCCCGCATTGGGTTTTAATGCAATATGGAGCTGGCCACATTTGTTTGACTTCTAAGTTAATCCAATCAGCAGACGCCGTTATTGTCGCGCTCTGGTTTCAATGTGAGTTAGCCTGTTTGCCAACTAATCCTACTTCGATGTTCCGCTCGCGGGCTCCGGCGATGACGGGGTGGTTATTACAAGGGTTCCCCGCTGTATTTAAACAAGAACAATAGCAAAGTACCCTAGACAAAGAACCATGGACAGCATTTAAAACCTAAGAATATAACCTACTCACCGGGAAATGGAGCATCGCAGTAAGGTCTCTGACAGTATATGAAGCCAGATCGTCGCCTTCCTCTTGCCTTTGTAATTCCCTCTCCTCCGCCAACAGCTTCTCTCCTAACTTAATCTGCTCGAGTATCTCGGGTCGGCTGATCAAATACGATTTCCCAGACTTCGGTCGATGTTTACGGAGTTTCTTCTCACCAGCATTATGTTCACCTGAAATTTATAGATAAATAAAATATCACTAATTACACATGTTCGAAGACTAAAATGGTATGACAGTTATGGCGAGCAACGTTTTGTATGGCAGTTATTCCTTATTGATTTGATTGATTCACCTGTCAAAACATTTACAGAATAAAGTGTTTGGACGTCACTCGAATAGGCGAGAATAAAGTCTTAACAGAGTTGTACTATCCCGTGGGTAAATAATAACGTACACATGGTACAAAGCATGTTGTAGTTTGTAAACGATTTAGTAATACATATAACTTAAAAAACTTAATACTGATTATGCTGAAGCAAATTAAAACTGAGGGAAACGGTGCAAAACCGTGAAACCGAGCCATTATTGTAAAATCAACTGAAATCAGTTACTATAGTGTCAATTAAAATTGATTGATTGGTGTTTAAAGCCGTGCCTAATGACAACCTTATTTTAAGGATTGAAATTAAAAGGTAAAAGCTATACGAACAGAAAACTTGTTAATGGAGTCCAATAAAATTAGGATTGTAAATATAACTTATAGCCTTACCTTTTTGTTTTTCATAGAAGTCCGGATTTTTCATCTCGAAATCCATGGCCGTGACCTTGATTTGACCTTTCTTAGGAATGGTAGCTGTATGTGTTTTCACCATCTCTCTTTTACCGATGGTCTCCACATTTCGCCAACTTCTCGTGTCGTCAAGGTTAAATATATCCGGCCTCTTTTTCGTAGAAAAGGGAGAAAAACTTGGTTATTGTTGTATTCAGGCCTTAATTTATTCTAAAACAAGCCAATTCCGTCATGGGTTGATTGGTGTTTTACGCCGTGCTTTAGGGTATTTCACTTATATGACGGCGGTGTATTTCAACAATAATTAACACAAGCACAACCAAGATGTGAATCGTTTCCATAATGTGGGAAAGTTAATCTTCCTCCAGTGCTAAGTAAATCCGCATTGCTACTCTTCAAACAAACTTCCCTTAGCCTGAGGACCGTAGACGTCATGGAACAGCCTTAACTGATAAACTGGCTGATGTAAAAAGATTTTGATTATAATGTTTGAACCAAGTTGGTCAGTTGATTCCCCAATTGAATTCTATATGGACGCAATATGATTTAAATATTTCGTTACGTAGAATAATGATAAAAGCAGGCACTGTAGATTGCAAACTGTATCTGGGCATTAAGATTGATATCACAAAAAAGGAAAACTTTTTCAGGTAAGCCCCGATGACCAGATTTTTATTGTTTGTTGCAATAAAAATATTGTTATTTCTTAACAATGTTTTAAAACACCAAAATATAGCATAGCTACGCTTCCAGGTATATCACCTTTTAAATAAATATTTGAAAGGTTTTTATGTGTAATAACTCGTAGCAGTGATGTACAAATAGTATAAAACCTACCTCATGTGGTAATCCTGTGTTTGGGTGAATGTCTGTATAGATCGCTCTGGTCTGGGAGGCCGACTGTAAATAAATGTATCAGTTTATCATTTGTTTGGACATTAGGTCTGAATTCCTTTGATTGCATGATTGATTGGTGTTTTACGCCACATATATCGGTGTTTCCTCTACGCTGTGGCGTGAACATATAGTAGGGAAACATTTTTTTTTTACCCAAGCTTCAATATTTAAAGACAATCAGAGTGCACCGTTGGCAGTAAACATAAAAAATAGAAACAAATCAACCGAAAGGACTGCACCGGTTAACATTTTGTGTGTTTTGGGTTGTCTTCCCTTGGCACATCATTCTCGTTTAAATGGGTGAAGGCCAGTTCCGCTTCAGAACCACACAACTTTATAACACTTGATATGTTTTGGGGATTAAAAAAAAGAAAAGATTATATAGAATATAATGTAAAGATTTTCGACCCCTGTTAACACAGATTTATTCTTAGATGAATTGCCATCATATCAGAATAGCCACATAAACTTATTATCTGCATCATTATATCATTTGTTTTTTTCACTGCATTCAATATAGATGTTGTCAAGATCGCGATTAATGAATGAGCGGACCATACCACGTCATTACAGATGGTCTCCCACTATGCAATCGTCAAAACACCCTGGAACTCACCTGAGATTTTTTATTCTGAGCAGTACATGTCCAACAACTCTGGCGCACTTTAGGTAATGATGCACATGTGTTACTCCGCGCAAAAACATGTTGTTTAACGCCATTATGAATCTTATGCGTGTCATTAATGTCCGGGTTCTGTATTCCACTGGCTTGAAATGTTACCTTACTTTGGCTCCCGGGCATGCTATTTGGATCAAACCATGATCCAATTCCGCCGTAACATGTCATGGCTGGAATCCGGATTAACGGATTGCGTGGAATTAAGGCGGTGGGTGGATTAATTTGTGTCGATTTCCCAAAATGCTCATACATTGTCATCTTGAACTAGTTACCAATACACACATAAATCTTTTCAGGAAAGAAAATGAGATACTGCTAAATCATTAATCCGATATTTTTCATGACAAAATCGTGTTCTGGAATCTGGAACACTCATTATTTGACCAACTGGGCTTACTATAGGCCAAATCTGTACAAACGTATAACGGAATTGTCAAATTCCTTTCCGAAATATTCGGAACAATTCAGGTCCACACTACTATACACAGCAGATTCGTAAATATGGAAAACTCCTTCATTGAAAAAATGTCCTCATCGTGTGTGGTGTGAAGCACCTTTGCTGATCACCAGCTGCCATTGTGCTCTAAATCCACTGGCAGATTTCAATGGTTTTAAATTTAAACAAAACGTCTTACGTCAAAGACATTGTAATTTTCACGCTTCAGAATTCCTTGATCATGCATATAACTTTTAAAAAATCCTGGTATACAACGCGGTGAAAGGTACAATATATAAGGTACAATATAGGTCCTTACATTCACCATATATAAGAAGGAACTGCTATTCGAGCTGCATATACAGCTGTATACACACGTCTGTAGCTAGTCTTTATGGCCCGTGCACTGCACTAGGCTAGTGCTATCCTATTCCAGTCCGCAATACCAAAGAAACAAGGCTTGCAACACACTAAAATTATGTGAAATCGTCAACAACTTGATTACCAATTAAATATCAATCAAGGGAAATACTCAGCAGTTGTTAAAAAAACCCAGAAATCTCTTAGTGGAATTGAGAATCTGAAAAGCTATATCCGTTGATCAATGATGTAAATTGCACAGCAAATGAGTTGTAAAGCCGTAGAGGAGCTGATCAAATGACGGCAAACTATACCAAGGCGACTACAAAAACACATCAGCTTTAATCAAGGTTGAATAAAGCCAACATATTCGATGATTAGGGCAGGTATTTGGCCCGGCAAGTAAAAGAGCTGCCTGTGAATTGTGTCAGCTGTTACCTGACAAACGCTGGTACACTAATCAAGACTTCACGATAAAAACCGATTCGTATAAATCAATGATACCTCCAGAATTCACGATGAGGCTTTGTAGTAAGGCACTGGTAGTGGTAAACTATTCTACCGTCTCTAATTAAAAGACATATGCTGTATACATATGACCAGAAATCATGCTTCTGTACTTTAAGACTATATGGAATTTTCAAGTTATTATATTTTCCTTTTCCAAATTTCGTTCATGGAATGTTGACATCTGTAAAGGATATTCAGTTTTGTGTTGAGATTCCTTTTGAAAATCCCTTTCAAACAAAGGTTGGCACAAAACCCTGAAGGTACAGCCTATATATTCCAAACAGATTTTCCAAGATGCCAACGCTTTCAAATTTCCTCAAACGAAATGACCGTCTATATGGTTCGGTCAGCTGGAAATTGTTCCACAGTAACCGTTGATATACAGTTTGGCTTGGGATGTCTGCCTCCTGTACAGAATCGGAACATTAAGCCATTTCCACATCGAATCATTACTATAACAAATCAAGTCACTACAAACGTGAACCTATAACAATATACCACGGAACGAACCGCCATGCTCAAACCCTGTATTACAACAACCCCAATAAAACACATATGCACGACACTGGAGACCGTGCAAAGTAAATTCAAAATGGGCGTGGAAGATTCTCTAAAAATTTGGTTCAATAAAATCATAATGGAGATGATAAATGTCATGTTCGCTTTAATAAATGTAATAAAGAACAAGTTAATCGGTTCCATCAGCAAGACAACGTTCAAGAATATATTTTGAACACATGTTAAAAATTATTTTAGATTTTGCTTCCAAACTAGAATTATTGGCATATATTTTTAAAGCGTAAAAGTACCGTATTTACATCACTGGGGATTATTTCAACGTGTTAAATGTATACCAGATTAACTGAGTCATTACTATGTTTACTAGCCCAAGGCATGAGCCAATTAAAGCTTATAACTTGAACATTAAAGGAATAAAGGCGATCAGTCGAGTGATTAACTGGTAACTTTAATGGCTTAACTCGGCTGTAACCAAATACATGGATTTAATTGTTGTCATACAAAAGGTTTAATTCTGATCGTATTGCAATATGAACATACGTCTAAACAGTACGAAGTTGCTTTAAAATACATGTCGCTGTAGTCCCTTATAGCCTTTTAATAACAGCATCGAGTCAACATATGTGGTGTTTTACTGATTCGACAAATTTGATAATTATGTCAGTCCATCAACGAGCCTGTAGGTTGCATTTATCTTGAAGATGTAGACTATCTTGTGTACGATGTCATGCCACAATACAGTTCTTTATGGTGGCGTGAAACTAAAGCCTGTTTCTCCTTTTATCGATCTTTGGTTGATTAATTGATAAATTGATTGATCTGTGGATCGAATGATAGATTGCTTCATTGATTGGCTGAGTGCTTGACTCGTTGATTAAGGGGTTTCGTATATATGACTGTGTCCAAGGGAGGTAATTTGATCTTTATAAGGGGGTCCTCTGAGGTCACAAATTTCGTTAAAGTGGCGCTTCCAGTTTAAATGGCTTCACACACAAACATGTCTTGTGAAGTAGCTAAAAAGACTACAAATATCGAAAGTCTTGGCAACAGAGGAACGTCTGCAACGCATCCTTCCTGACATTCCGAGCCTCTCATTGGAAACGTAGTTCTTCTTATTACTTGGTTCTATTATCAATGCATGATCTTTATACTTAGTTTCAAGTAGAAGAGAACAGGTAATGCTGTGGGACATGTTGTAACCATCAAGCACCATCTAACATAATAAGTTTGTTTGTTTGATTGGGGTTTAACGTCGTACTTAAAGAGTATTTCACTTATATGGCGACAGATTGTCCACTTCACACTGTTACTTGCCTTATTATGGTGGAAAACCGGGAGGAAACCTCGTAAAAACCACCCCCGGGATTGCCGGAGCTACAGCTTGTGACTCACTCATATACAACATGATAAGTAAGACTTTATGGATTTTCAACTTCTGGGTTAATTCATACCCAACGTTTCAGTGCAGATACTGGCACAGTTTCAACCTAATGAAAGCCATCTAGTTTTAAACCCAGGTTGCAACTTTGGGATTAATCCGCGACGTAGCGTTTCTCACGGGATGTCAGATGACGTATCTGTATTCTAAACTACAGCCAGCTGCTTAAAAAATGTGTAGTGTAGGTCAACATAAAATGAAACAAATGTTTGATTAAAAATTAATTAAATTCTTCACTAATTAATGTTAAAAGAGAATCACATTGATCTGCAGCTATATGACATCTGATGTATATAGTCCCGATATAGTTATTCGCATGACGACGACCGCACAATTTATTGTAATTTACTCAATATCACTACACACAATGGCCCTGTTTTAAGTCCAAGCGGCCTATACGCAATGCCATGGAGGTAAAACGGCGACGGTTTTAATCATATGGGCGAATGGTTGGTGAACAGATTGGAGAGCTCGACGTTCCTTCGCGTGTTATATGGCGTTTGGTTTAATTAGTCAGACAGCAGGTCATTGAGACCAGAGATAAACTATAAGGTGTAGATTTGTAACACCTGAGCTCACCTGTCCGAGCATTAATCAGCATACAGGTGTTAATAATTAAATGTGTTAGAGATAAGTTGTTACTGAGAAGGTGAAGAACCAAGACATGCAGGAAAGTACTTTAGAAGCTCAAGTATAACAAGGTAATCGCATGGAACATTTGACATGTATGGGGCGCTCCTAGACGACAGATTGGTTGACAGATCAAGGTCCCGTAAAGTGTATAGGCTACTTCTTCGTTAACTCCTAACATTTATCCAACGGACATGTCATGCCATGACAAGTCTGTTTTCTGGTGGAATAATGAATATCTTAATATTAGCTAACAACGAAATGTTATTTATATGTAGTACAATTTTGGAGGTTTTTTTGGCAAAAAATAATTGAATGGGCCTTTTTAAAACAGTTTTCCAATATTATGCCACACATTTTAAGCGGATTTTGGAAGTCTTCTATTTATACGTTATCTATGTGCCATCCAAAATCCGCTTGAAATGTGTGGCATAATATTGGAAAACGGTTTTTAAAAAGCCAAATCCATCATTTTTACCCAAAATATCCAAAATAATAGCCCCATAGCTAATTAAATGCTTCAACTTGAGAAAAAGCAGCGTAACCTTTGTTTTAAAGACGTTCGGATTTTTTGCACACATACTCACTGTATATAGATTCGATGAACTTGGTGCAGTTTGTGGAGGCCGATGCCTCTGAATCACGTGATATCGCCCTGACCGTTCAGTTCTTGTGGCCTGGTTTTGCTGCTCACTTCCGGTTATCAGACCAGGCTGGGAACGCTGGATTGACTTCAGAGTACGATAGATTATCTCGTAATCATTGTGCTGAAAATACAATCATCCTGCAAATACATTTCTTGCTGTAAATATTTTTTTAATACTTAAGAAAAACAATCTGTGCATATTATCTTCTAAATCTCAATCATTGCCGTGGAAAAACACTGCAAATTGTCCTCTTTATCAAGGATGTGGAAAAACACCGCACGGTGATTTCCTTACTATCGAGGTGGAAAAGAAACCGTACATTAGTCTTTGTCATCCATATGGACAAACAAATTACATCATTTCTCAATCATAAAGACTGCAAATTACTAAATATCTTAATCCATGAGCTGGATACAACCTAACTCAATTAATGGGATGTAGCGAAACCAAAATCTATTTCTCAATGCTTGATCCCGAATGATATCGCCAATTATTTTTATACCATTGAGTTGGAGCAAGACTATTTATCTCCTATTTCATGTTCTGGAAAAGCATTTTAAACTAGCGTTCGATCATTGAGTTGAGCAAATCCGATTGTTTTTCTCGTATTTATTGTGCTGTAAACCTAATGATACTTTGGAAATATTGGCTTTTTATTTACCTGCAAGTCCAGTTCTTTAGACATCGAGTCATAGATTTCTTTCAGTAGAATAATTGATCTCTGTGCCGTTACCATCATCATTCTTCTAACTTTCTTCCTCTTCAAATACTCGAAATTTGAATGTTCTTTAGCTATCCTTGTCGCCATTTGGTGCTTTTCGTTGTATGGAGTCATCCGGCTTACTTTCTGTCCATGCGTGCACATGTGACCCTGGATAATGTGATCAGTCGGAAATAAATTCAGTTTAATGTCGTGCGAAAATGCAATACGCTTAGTTATCCGAGGGCGTCAATGAGATTGTAGCGAACTAGTGTCGAACCCGTTTTATTCGATGTTTATTAACAGTTTTTACGTATTCAAGATAAACATATACTAAATCAGAATATTGTGTAGGCTGAGATCCACATGGAATTCGAACACAGGGACCAGACAGATACGTATGACTATATTACAAGAAAGGTGACACCAAGCATCACAATGTAGATTAAACTGAGAAATATCGTTCATCGGACTTCAGAAGAAAACAATCTGGGCACAGAAATTAAGCCGAACTGTTTAGGAAGTCTCACTGTCTTAATTGTGCCATTAACTTTACTTACATCATCTCCTCTGGCGAGCACTCTGCCTGCTGAACTGACGTAAGCCATCACATCCTGTATCAATCCATCCAACTGGTAGAAAAGAAACATTTGATTAGATTGGGCTAGGGTTCTTCTTTGTATTTATTCCCTGACAAAATGCAACCAGTCGCCCAATGTTGCTGACAATCAAATTATACACATCTGGGGGGGGGGGGG
>JAVFBX010125433.1:0-11915 GCA_034783855.1 Mopalia kennerleyi
TCGACAGACGGACTCGATCCTGTGAACGGTAAATCGAAGTTGGCTTCTGTAAGCGCGCTCGCTAACCACTAAGCCACTGCCGCGGGCGTTTACAAAGATAAAACATTTTAAACTTGTGTTATACACATTGACTACTGTATGATACTGTATAGATTATAAAATTTGGAAAGTTTTCTGAGACTTTCAGGTATGATGGAAATTAAAGAAGATATACCCTGGTAATACACAGATAGTGTAATTCTGAAGAAAAAACCCCCAACCTATTAGTTCCACTGAAGAGTTTACCATAATACACCAGGGGCTGGTTGCTCAAAGCCCCGTTAGCCTAACAGCCCATTAGATGACGTTGCATCACAAAGAAATGGACGTCATGTCATAATATAAATTTTTTGTTACGCAACGTCATGTAACTGGTCGTTAACTTAACTGGGCTTTGAGCAACCGGCCCCAGTAGTGTGATTTCGACAAACGCTAACTTTATTTTGACTCAATATTTCAGCATTTATTATGCCATCATCAGGAGATTATGAAATAATGAGTCAAAATTACACTTTTTATGTATTAATGTTAAACTCTTCAGTGGAACTAATGTTTTTTAAAGAAGAGATATTTCATGAGAAATTCGGACAACATGTACTTACTTATGAACAGGATTAGAGATGCCCATCTTTTCTAACTTAAGGTCATTTAAACGAATTAATGTCCTTCCTGAAATAAGTAAGAAGAAAATGAACTGTTACATGTAAATACTTTTGAAGTCATTAGAAAGTCAAAAAAATTATTTAATGTTGAACTTACTGTCCTCTCTAATGTATATGCTACTTTAATTAAACCTCAACAAAATACTTTTTATATGAAGAAAATGCCAACTATATGTATTACATAAAAAAGAGTTAATTTTATCAGTTATTACTTGAGTGGAGTGGGTGTTCCATTCGGTACTTAACTAGTAACACTAAAGCAGAAATTATGTGAATCATAATTCACTTATGTATTAATTAACAATGTAACTTTAATACAACTATAAAACTATAATATGGAATTTAAAAATTGAATAGTTCAAACTACCATGTTGTAGAGGCCAAGTTATAGCATATTCCAACTCTTGACCTGTAAGATTACATTATCCAAATTGGGTACCGAATGTACTGTAGAAATTTAAAGTGTATAAAAGGTCCAGCTGAATGCCCGAGACCGGTGAGACATTTGTTTAGGTGGACAATTTTAAGCCCATTATGGTGCAGAATATAGGTCGTAATTGTGAGCATGTATATATTTTAGGAAAGTTTGGATACTCAAAATTTCATCCAATTATAACTTACGTACTCATTGCAAACTGAATTAATGTCAACAGAAAATAAATAGTGCACATTAGGCTTATTTCTCACAAACTAATTAATATAACACCAACTATATTAATTTAAAAAAAAGCCTCATTTTTTTAAATTTTACTATTTAATAAGTGTTTTTTTTCTGCCCAAACTCACAAAAATTGTAAAAAAACACAAATTATATATTTTGGAAAACATAAAAAATAATATTTACCTTGTTGCATTATGCTTTATACTGATAAAAACTAAATTAAATGCAACACAGTAAAAATGCACTTGAAAAATAATATTAAATAACAAAATGAGGAAAAATCTACAAACCACTGACCTGTTACATCATGCTCCAGAAACAAGTCTCCATATAAATCATAACAATTGCCGCCATGCTTTTTTAACCATTTATTCACATCAGCAGAATCCCAAAAGTATAATGGCTTTCCTTTGCTTTTAGGCGTCTTCTTCACATCTTTCGGCTTTAAAGGCTGCAAAAAGTAGTAAGAGACTATTGAGAATAGGGTCGATTTTGTTTGGCTAGCATAAATTGCTTGTTATTTTCCTTATTACCAAATTCCAAGTCCCCACATGATGCCCATGAATTCAGTGGGAATAAATGCATTTGTAGGAGACAATTCCAACCAAAAGCATACAATATTACATGTATAATGTATTTGTTAAAGAGTTCTTGGGGATGTAACACAACATGATTAACAACTTCAGTAAAGAGTTTATCTGTCGTCATAATTAACTTTTTATCACCATATGTACTCATAAGATGGTTAGAATGTAATTTAGAGACGGAGTTCGGCATTAACAACAGAATCTACTAGTAAGAAATCTTACCATCTCAGGCATTGTGAATATTAAATTTGTTAACTTGCATTTATTATATTTGCCTGTTACAGGCACAGAATTGTTCAAATATGGAAAGGTGCTAGACTTTAAAATCCAAAAACTGATTATATAATAATGGCAGCACAGTGTTAGCCTGAGGGGTGTCTCTGTGTGTTTGAAACCCCCAAAACGCCATTCAAGACACCCTGTTTCAGTCAAATAATGAAATTTAACAAGGGAAAGATAGGGGGAGAGTAATATGAGACACCCTGTTTTTGCAAAAATGGTGATTTGAGACACCCTCCGCTTGATTTCTGGCTGATACTATGGATGGCAGTCAATACTCGATAGCATGACACTGACAACAACATTAGTCTTAAACAAGCCAATCAGGTCAAAGTTGGAAGTGACATGTGACATGCACTTTCAACTATCTAACCAATCACCACCAGGGGATCACCATGCATGTGGTTATAGCTGGAAAAATAAATGTCAATGATTTTAATCAATCAACTGTTTGCATTTACAATAAATTTTTAGAAACAGTCCAACTGTTCAGCATATGGTCCTCACCAAATTGTGAATAAAAGTCCTGCTGTGATTTATAAATTATAGCCCTAGTGTCTTGGTCATCAAAAATCACTCATAGAAGTATATGTATGTCTAATCAATCACCAATTCAGAAATAGAACATTTGACATGATGGCATCTCTTTTGGCTAATTTAACATCAAAACCAACAGATTTGGCAAACAAAGATGGTACATACTTGCAGTCTGAATTATTTATAACCCCTTCACACATCAACTACAGTTTACTTGTGGAAACAGAGAGAGGTTTCTTAATTGAATTGGATTGATAAAACTCTTTATCTTGCTAGAAAAACAAAAAGGCTTCATAAATTTGCTTGTATAACACTGGTTAAAATAATACATGTCTGCTGTGAATATGTGACAAACTTAAGAAATGTTGAGTCGAATCGAGTGTATTTAAAGTTAAATCTAACTCACCGCTGATGGGTCATGTGTACTTAGTTTATCCAACAAATGAGGAGCACTTTTCACTGGAGAGATTTTAGCCGGCCCTTCCATCTAGAATAAATAGTATAACAACATGTTAAAGTGTGAGTTTCAACACCCCCTTAAAAGTATCTACATGTATAAAAACACTTTGATAAGTACTGCTGTTCCTAAAGTAAAATTTAGAAAAGTTATGACTATGTAGCCATGTAGGATATTATCACATTTATCTGGATAATTCAAGCTTTACAAAAACTTGTATTTAATAATTGTAAATAATACAGGTATATATCCACCATCTAATCAATTATGTGTCTTTTTGTTAGGTATACATGTCTATTTGTGTGTAAAAATGGATGCTTATGGGCCTCTGTGGCAATTTCAAGTTTGCATTCACAACAGGAAAAGGGACAATGGCGGTTTGATAAGCAATATTTGATTCGTTATTCCACATTTTAAATGAGGCTACTGGGCAATTTAAGATCGCATTCTATATATAAAAATCCTCAGTTTGTTCAGTGTACCAACGTTACTGAACAGTATTCGATTCAGAACACATCATAATCGATTTGTGCTAAAAATTAACTGTTATGTTCACTCAAACTCTTGGTCTAATTGTAGAATAGGTTCGTCACATGCCTAAAAGACAACCACAGTCAGGGTTAATTTAGATTAGTTTTAGGGTTAGTTTAAATCTTACATGATGTCTTACCCTCTCCATTTTCTTGTGGTCATTGAATATGTTGATACCTGACATATACAATGGCCACAAGAAAAGGGGGGAGGTAAGACGTCATTCATTGAAGGCTAGGCTAGTTTTAGAGTTAGGTTAAGTATGAGTTATTACAAATTTTAGATTGTTTTGTGAAGTGACGAACCAATTCTACAGTTGCTGCAAACTATGCATCTATAGATAAGGCTACATGGTATGGTAGACTATCAGAGATGCAGAACTCTACATCTACGTCGCCCTTAGTCCTAATGGCCCTGATGTTTTGTTTTCATAACAACATCAGCGATCGTCTCCTGTGTCGAGGCTAGCACCGACAGTTTTGTTGGTGGCGAAATCAGATCAGTGATTGGTCCTTGTGTCATGGGTCAAAGGTTGACTGCATGCAAATTTAACTAAGTCACTTTATTTCTCTGGACATTTATCATGTTTATACCTAGTACAAAGTCTATTAAACATGTGTTTGCTTAAATTATTGATATTAAACGTTGTTTCACATTTTTCACATATGTTTGACGCTAAATATGCATGAAATAAACAAATTTATTTTATAAAATTTATCGCAAATCGGAGTGAAATGTCACGAATGTGTTAGAAAAAGAATGTAAACAGGCAAGGTAGCTGGGACATTTTATTTGCAACTTTCAGTGATCTATATATTTATGATCGACAAAAAAGCCTTATGAACAGACTTCAGACGTTAGTTTTTGCCCATCAGAGAATAACTAAAAAAAACTATCATCTGAGCCCCTCGGACTATGTCGCCTTATGTTTTCTAAGTTCTTAAATTTAACTTGTGATGTTGTTGTTGTTGTTGTAAAATGACAATTCTATGTTTGTTTTACTGTTGCTGTATCGAAGAAATAAATTAACAGTACATTTACCTCACACCTTATGCTAAGTTAAAACTATACATCCATCTTTTCCAATATTTTTCTTGAGGGAAACCCTTGAAAAACATATTGTTTTCATAGAAAGGCCGTCACATTCTACATATGTATGTTTATTTGATACCAACGCCATCTAGCGAGCAGGTTACACTTCCGGTTTTATTCGTCGCGCGAACTTCGAACTAAAAGAAAGTGATGGCCACAGATATAATTTTCGGCCACTTTAAACATTTTGTTTTTGTTTATAACTGGTTGTGGTAAGTGTAAAGCTCATTATTGTTTTCTTTTTAAAATACGAGCATTTTTATGATCTCCGGTCCGCTTATGCGATGTGTTTTAGTTGAAAATGCTGTGGATTTCTAAAATTGGTGATGACGACATTTACTTTGTCAGCTTACAACATAGGCCTACATGTACGCCATATAATGCCGGTACCAGGATCTAACATTTTACTGCACTACAGTTTAGAAAGTATCGGTCCAACTCGCTAAACCCTTTCTCGTAATATTCAGTTCGTAAAACCAAACTCGTAAACTCCAAATCGTCAAACTGTAAAACTAATTACTACTAATAGTAATTATAATTTATAGAAATGATTGTCAGTATAATAATAATAAAGGAACAATGTTTCATATGTTGTAACCTTGTTAACATGACAGTGTCTGTGAGGACTTCCCCTCACAGTCATGGGGTAAACAATTCTGAATACTTACTGAATAAGCTGGGTGCAGTTAAATCATTAACTTCAAGGCAAATCCAATGACAATGTCCCATTTATCCACGCTAACTACCTTACAGGCTCCCTCCGGCACTAAATTGAGATGTATGCCACTTGTTATTAGCTACGGTCATTCGTTCAGCTTGAATCGGCCATGACTGAGAATGCCGAGATCACAGAAATGAAACTAAACATACCTCCTTGTGCAGGAGATTGTACGATGAAAACATGGTTGAATGATCAGAGCTAATAAAAAGTGGTGTACATCCCGTTTAACTGCTGGAGGAAGCCTGTAAGGTAGATAACGGGGATGTGTGGGACACTATCATTGGATTTGCCTTGATTTTAATGATCTAACTGCACGGAACTTGGCGCCTGGCTTATTCAGTAAGTATGCAGAATTGTTTACACCATGACTGTGAGGGGAAGTCATGTTAACAGGGATACATATGTTGTTGAAACTTCTTTGCTTACCCTGTCGAGGTTTGTTTGCTTCCGAGAAGTCGGCATAAGGGATGTATCCCAATAATTTCAGCTCCTGACTCGACTTGTGGTTGTTTATACATCCAGTCTAAAGTTGCGCTACCCAAATATTTGTTTCAAGTTGACAATGGCGGACTCTTTCACCCACAATGCACTGTTTACAACATGATGTTTGAAAGTGGCGCAGAATTTTGTCCACCCAGATAATATTTTGAACAATCACAAAACCTTATAGCTGGTTGAAGCTTCCTCCAGCACTTAAACAAGATGTACGCCTTTTTTATCAGCCCTGGTCTGTCGCTCCGCTCGAAATCAGCCATGACTTCGTAGTGCTGTATTCACACACATAGGTGTTTCCTAATTCTTTCATTTACGCAATCTGCACTTGTGTTCCTCTTCTTGTATCATTTCTAGTGATGGAAGGTGGTATAGCAGCATTAACTTTTACCAAACCTTTAAAAAAATAGCAAAGGGTACCACAGAACATCATCATCGTCTCTTACAAGTCCTCGCACAGTATCAAATTTGTTTAAAGATATAACATGCAGTTTAGAGGCTTTAAGCAAATGTTTTATTTGTACTGATTGCCTAGCTGACAGCTCGTTAATGTACAAGTAGGTTCGCCAATTGCGTAAATGTGTGAATTGGGAAACACACATATACATACGGCACAACTAAGTCATGGCTTTTGTCACGAGTTCATCATCTAGTTTACCTATATTATAAGCCAAAAGAAACTTGATAGCCATTCCACTTGTTGCCCAAAACAAGGTCCCTGAAACTTTTCTCTCTGCTGAAATTTTGTCATTTTAACTTTGGTGTAAATATTTCATGAATTACGACAATAAACTATTTGTATCTTTTACAGAGTGCACATAGCTTCCACATGAAAAGATTAAAAGTTTGAACGGCCAGTGTGACTGTGTGAGTAGGGAAGAGAAAACAGACCCTGGAAGTCATGGAGCAAGATGTTCCCTGTCAGTCTGACTCTGTTCTTAAAGGTAAACCACAAATAATATGTACATTCATTGTGTATGATTTAATAACAATTATTAAATTTCATTATTGGCATTCTACTTGAAAAGCTAGTAGGAGGGTCATCTAGACTCTTGAGCGAGGCCAGACTAACTGGGGGAAATAACATCTATAGTTCAATCTTTTGCACTTTAATGAATATATCAGTTGATAAGTTTGACCTGTTTATTGCAACATAGTATTGTGTTCAGTGTAAAGGTTTAATTATTAAAGCAATTATATAGCTCTCAGAATCATGTACACGTTTGTGGTAAAATTAAGATGGTTTGATTCCAATTCATTTGAGCTTTTCCTACTTACTATGTATTGTAAACTAATGAAAATACTGATAATTCTATAATGATTGATTATTATATGTCCGTCTGTCCGTTCGTCTGGTTGGCTCCAATCCGTTTCCGGAGCAGAACCCGAAAACTATAAAGCCATCTTTATGAAACTAGGTAGGCACATTAACCGTTAACTGTAGTTCTGCCTATTTAGGATTCATCACTTTAAAAACCAGTCCCTCTGACCGGATCGCTCTAAATTGTTACCAAATCCATTAACACTGTACATAACAAATTCCATGGTTATCACAGTTTGACTGATATCAAATCAATTTCCCTCTTTTTTGCATTCTTCCTTAGAACCTGGCATGTTGCATACCATTGTCTGAAGTGTCGTGGGTTACCATGGTCACCCTACGGGCATCCCACGAGGGCGTATGTTGGGTTTACTAAAACTTTTGTTAAAAAAAGGAACATAATGGCACATAGCACAAATTTATAAAACAAAAAAGGAGTCAAGACTCTTGCAGGATAATTTACTATCTTTATTTAAATGAGTAGGGTGGGGAGGGAATTTTCTAGTGCTCTCAGAGTTCAAGGGTCCTGTACTGTCTCTGTTTGTTACCAGTGGAGTCTAGGGTGACTCCCTACACCCATTGGGCTAGCATGCAGCTGCTGCCATATGAGTGAGAGACTGAGAGTGAAATAACCTTAAGTACAGCTTTAAACCCCAAATTAAGCAAACCAACTTAATTTATTATTTTAGTTTCAACAGGTTGCAGTATTTTTCATACTGTTAGATGAGGAAGGAGAATATTTAAGAACAGATCATTATAATGCATGCACACGTGTGACGTGTATTTAGTCTCTATTACATGTGTAAAACACAGTTCTAATTTTGAGTTCCATGTGTTTCTCTTTAATACTGTTGGACATAAACCATGATGACCTAAGTGAAAATGCCTTGGGCACAGCAATGACAGGCTATTGACAGCATAGACTTTATGACCAATAAAATTATATCTGTCACCCAAACCTTTAACACAGTTTTCTCTATATATTTGGACAGGTGTGATAGCATTTGTTGAGGTGCGTTCCTGCAGTGATAACAGGAGTCGAGCAATTAGTCGTGAACTGGAGCTTCTGGGGGCAACCATTGATAAGAAATTCTCCAATGATGTTACACATGTTATCTACAAAGAGGGAACAAAGAGGACTGTGGAAAGGGCCCAGAAAAAAGGCCTTCATTTGGTCTCGGTCTTGTGGGTTGATAGGTAGGCCAGAAGCAAAAGTTAACTGCGAAAATGCCATCAGGGCAAAATAGAAAGAAGTATCATTCAAAAAGGCCCTCTGGCTGAGAGCAGTTTGTTTCAAGTATAGACAATTAGACACACTGTTTTGGTTAGCAATGGTGGAACATTACATTTCCAACAGAGCAAAACACTTCACATTTTATGATGGTGTTACTGTGGTAATTAATGTTGGATACACCACCATCATAGAAGTGAAACACCCTTGACCCTTGGGCAAAGCATTAAACATCAATCAATTCAAGTAAAAAGGAAATAAATCTCATGATCATGCTGCCTGTTTTTTTCTTCTTTAGGTTTTGTATCCTATTTCCACTGAAAGACAACATACTTTTTTTAGAAGAATTGCAATTAGTAATCGTGTATTTAATTGAGAAATACCTGTTAAATCTTTTACTCTGCTAACAGTGATATCTAATTAATTGCCAGTTGGCTGTATTATAATTAACTTGTATGTGTTTGTTTTTCCACACTAGCTGTAAGCGAAAGCTGGAGCATGTATCCGAGTCGTTGTTTCCTGCCACACTACCTGATCGTAATCTTCCTATGTATCTGGCGAAGCAAAAGGTACACTCTCAATAATTGTCAACCAGATTGAAGTATTGCATAAAACCCCATTACAAAAATAAACAAATTTGACGAAATTAATACAAGAAAGTTAATGCCTGAATTCTTCTCTGATTCATTATATAATACCCTGACACCTTTATTACCTTAACAAAACTGTCCATATCTGTAAAAGTGGTCAAACAAATAAATTAGGAACTATGATTTATACGTCTGTAAAATATGATGATTTTCCTCCTATTTAGTTTACACACATCAGTACCTTTTTCAAATAACATTAAAACCTGTTTTCATATATTCATTTTACTCAATTAAATTTTCTTTGCCGTATAATATAAATAAAGCATCTTCCTTTTTCAGAAACCTAAATGCATGCAACCAGGAGATTTTGATGAAGACTTGGCACGTATTTCAGAACGGTTAAACAAGCGTCGTATTCGTAATTTAATGGTGGAGAAATGGAAACCCTCGAACACAACTCCAAACAGCTCCCCAGCAAATATATTGGTTGAGGACACCCAGCCTAGAACACCTGTAGACCAGGAGGTAAATTTAACAAATATTCCACATGTACTCAGGCAAATATGGCCATTGTACTTGACAATATTCAGGTGTTGTGACTTGTGAGCATGAGAACATGAAAGCAGTTTCCTGCTTAACATGACATGAAGATTATAGCTTGTTCCTCTGACCAAGATGGCTGTTATATTTCACTAAATACTTTTAAATCAGCATGTCTGCAATGAGTAATTGTACGCTGTAGACACCTGAATGTGGAAACATTTAGCTACTTTAAATTTAGAATTTTCTGCTGTTATGAAAATGAATTAAATTGTATATCCTACGAAAGATAACCCCTTCTAAATAAAAAAGTACGAAATATGTGATTTTACCAGGATTTTTATTATAATTTCAATGTCAAGCTCTTTCTGTGGACCTTTTTATTCAATTTGATTTCTTTTTTATTTACAACAGGGTGCTGACAATGCTTCATTTTCCACTCCTATACGATTGGCCATTCCCGAGACTCCTCCCAGTATGAAGGCACGGCTGGAGAGTTTACAGAGAGCTAAAGCTAAACAAGCAGGTAACATTCTGACAATATCAAAATAAAATTTGTCTGAATGGCATATTTTTTACAGTCTGCACTATGGACTTTCATTTATGAGTCTTTAATGATCATTATAAACAACTGCTGACTTCTTAGGCGGAGATGGGCAACTCTGTGATTGTCTCTAATTTCTCTAAGGGGCGTACGGGCTTGCAGTCAGTCAATGAAGCTGCAAAAACGGGCCACCAAAAACAGGTTTCTGGTTTTCACCCCCCTGCAAATTGACCAATCAGAACACAACGAATGTGGTTGATGGATAATAAAGTATAATATTGAGCTTTCTCAACTCTCTCTATTGTAGAGTTGTCAGCCAGTAAAGATCCCACCGAGCAAAACTCTCCCATCAGAGATACCTCCACAGATACAGAACCGCTACAGAGGAGACTTTTCCACAGCATTTCAGGTTCTTGTTAACAATATAGAGCTAGAAGTTATTTCATGAGAAAATTTGGTAATACTAAGCAACAATAACTGTAGTATATCTTCTAGCCTTGGTTTATGACAAGTGACGACAAATAGGCCTTTGTTTATGAGAAGTGATGACAAATAGGCCTCTGTATATGAGAAGTGATTGATGACAAATAGGCCTTTGTTTATGAGAAGTGATGACAAATAGACCTTTGTTTATGACAAGTGACGACTTATAGGCCTTTGCTTACGACTAATGTTACAGATACTTACAGCACTGATCATATAGGAATAGAAAGGATTGTTAAACCACCAACAAAAGTAGAAAAAACTTTGTACTCACATGTACATGTATATTCAGAGCTTTGTAATAAAAAAAATATGGAAGATTCCTCACTTTTAAATAGATCGAATTCTCTCTGCTAATGTAATTTGTCATTACAAATAGGTGTTTAATATTGGGTGTATATTTTCACTGCAGCCTCACCCCGACCTGATCCAGTTAATGATCAGCAGATGTCCAATGAATTGTCATCACATGTTCAACACAATTCAGCTCCAGGGACGACAAACAACATGGACCAGCCAAATTCAGAACCTACAAAACCAATTAGAATGCTTCCCAAGAAGAAACAAGTCACGATGAAACGACTTTTGTCGTTGAAAGAAAATAGTCCACAGTCCTTTCTTGTTGGTCCAGAGCAAACACCAGATAAAGCATTTTCTTGTAGTCCCCTATTTTTAAAAAATTCCAAAACAAATAACGACGGAAATGAGAAGAAATCCAGCAAAACCAAGGGCAACAAAAGAAAAGTTGATGATCATGAATTCGAAACTATTGCTTCAGAAAAACCAGGAAAGGTTCAGAAGTGTGACTCCCCTGTTCCTTTTCAAGCGATCCCCCAGAACCTTGGTCTTGGTATTTACGAGTCTGGCCCTTGTAAACGGCGTTCTCGACGTCAATCTATCCATAGCCCTTATTCTGGAGGACAGTGCAATAAACCGAAAACAGATATCCGAGAATTAGATGCCAAAAATAAAACAATTACAAATAAAGGTCGAAGACAAACTATGCAGAATTTTGAAACAGATGGTGATTTACATTCTTTCAGAAAGGAATCAAAAGCTATAGACCAAGAAAAGAAATTGAATACTAGATCGGTTTGTCTATCAAATGATAGTGATATAAGCACGGACAATACGACACTGTCCACTAG
>JAVFBX010125541.1:0-15755 GCA_034783855.1 Mopalia kennerleyi
TGTAGACCGGTTCGTCAACGCCAACCGGTGTAGCCAATATATTTCTGGTCGAGCAGTCTAGACCATCCATCAACGCCAACCTGTATAGCCAATATATTTCTGGTCGAGCAGTTTAAACCATCCGTCAACGCCAACCTGTATAGCCAATATATTTCTGGTCAAGCAGTGTAGACCATCCGTCAACGCCAACCGGTATAGCCAATATATTTCTGGTCAAGCAGTGTAGACCATCCGTCAACGCCAACTGGTATAGCCAATATATTTCTGGTCGAGCAGTCTAGACCATCCGTCAACGCCAACCGGTATAGTCAAGGTGAACTATATAGAGGGATTTTAACTCATCTATGACCCATTCACGTTGACAATACGGCTTAAAATTAAACAGTAAACAGACAATATCAATAGTGTTCTCGTTATTTTGGGATAACACTTCATTATTTAAACAGATTCTAGAAACCCACCAGGGAATAGAACCCACGACCCCACAGTTAGGTAACTTATCGCCAGCAGTAAATGGCGGACAGATTCGCAGGTTGAAACCCATCCGGAAATCGAAACCACGACCTTCAGAGTTAGGCACCGATCATCAGGTGTAATTATCTATACCATTCTAAGAGGTACATTATGTTTCGTAGGTATTCGATGAAAGACGATTTTAGATCAATGGATCTACTTCATACAAGGTACTACTTTATCCATTATGTGCCCAGCATGTCTCTGGCAAAGGTTAAAAATAACTGTGTAAACGAAAACATTGCAGAAATAAAATCGACATGGAGTGCAAATGAGTGGGTCCTAGGATTGGTCTTCATTTGTATTGTATTGACTGATTTCTATGTTTGGTAAAGTGCTATTGTACCGCATGCTGTTATCTATAACCAGTGAACCTTCTGGAGCGTTCAGTGGATATAGCCGGTATCTAAATAGCAACCGTTATCAAGTACGGTTATTGTGTTAGCTCCACCCGTTAAATCTTATTATGAAGATAAATCTCATCAACATAGGGGTGTGGACTTATTAAAACATAGTCATGATGTTTATTAATTCACGGAGATCAGTTTTTTAATGGGTTTGAATTTCTGGTTCTTATTGTTAACCTATTCACTATTACCATTTTTTGTTTATTGTTAAACGTTACACTTGGACCATGCAGATGGTATCAATTTAGTATCAGATGTTAACAATTGAGTATCAGATGTTAACAATTGAGTATCAGATGTTAACGATTGAGTATCAGATGTTAACGATTGAGTATCAGATGTTAACAATTGAGTATCAGATGTTAACAATTGAGTATCAGATGTAAGTTTTTTGAACACGTAATGGCTATGCGTGTGAGGAAAATAATGCCAACATTATCATAAAGTTGCACAGTAAGTTTCCATGGGTTCAAGCAGTAAAGCAGTACTATGGAGTCGTTGTATTATAGTAAACCCGTTTTACAAAACTCCAAAGAGGTGTTACGAATACAATTGCCAAAAATATTGCGCGCACACCGCAAGAAATTGCAAATCCGAACCGGTATGTGACCGTATGTCCGTCATGCACGGGCCCTTATAGATGCGAGTAATGAACTGAAACAAACAAAACGTACGCGAATTGAAATTGATCCGCAGCGTAGCCTGGAAAGGATGTAGGTAAAAAAAAAAAGTAAAGACGGTCGAATTTATCAAGGCAGAAAAAGGGTCTTTCCTATGCCGAGCCAGTTAGAGAAACAAAGCTCGACTTAAAACTGCAGCAAACTGTGCACACAAAGGAAAAACCATTGAATAGTCACTCACGTAATCCAACCCCAGACTAACCAAAGAACACAGAAAGCACAGAGAAAGACACAACTTGTATCTAACAATGACCAAACTATAGACCTCCTGGGGTTCATTAACGTTCCTGGGAATAATATCCATACTAAACTTAAAGGTTGCAAGGCCGAATAGATAACTAACTTACCAACGGATTTCCATAACTGGGAATTCAGACCCAAAGATATAATAGAGTTGGGCGATGGATATTCAAAGCTAGACGAGAAAGGAAAAAATTAATAGTTGCAGATTCAATTAATGAATAAAGCTTAATTTATCTAAATAACAATGAAGGTACGCGAATAGACACAGAAAACGTCTGCCGTTGATCTTACTACAACCTCGCCCGCCCTAGCATCCAAGGCTGAATGGTCAGTTGTACCAGACACATTAGAAACGACCATTTCGTGATTCTAACACACCTTAATATTAAACCGAATTAAAAAGAGACAACTGCACTTCCCAAGTTCCAATACTTTAAAGCCGATTTGGTAAGGTTTCAAACCGAATGCAATAATATCGTCACTAGTGGTACCTTAAACAATGACGTAAATATTTTCAGTAAAAACTCAACAACAGCTTTACTAGATATCGCCAAAAGACAAATCCCTTTCTCTAATAACCTAAAATACAAAAACCCTGTATACTTTGGTGATATTCCGAATGCGAGAGAAATCGGGGAAGAAAAAGGTCCTTAGAAAATTTCAAAGAACAAGACTCACCCAAGATCATATCAATTACAAAGAATTGAACATTTTAGCTGAAGAATTTACAGCCGAAGTTTAATCTAAGTGCTCGGAAGACTTCTGTGATTTTATTAACACAGACACGAACTCAAAACAGATATGGGATAAAATAAGAAACATTCAGGGAAAGACAAGAAGTATAATCCCTGTACTTAACAAAACGAATAAAAGTGACATAGAGAAAGCGGAAATCTCATGGAGGAATTTGCATCTGATAGCAGCAACAACAACCTCAAAGTAGAATTTCTAACAAGCAAAAATGATGTTGTTTGGCTAATCTATTCGGTGCTGGAATTACATCCATGCTTTTTGTCCCGGAAGGTCTCTATATAATGCCATTTTCCCTTATGTAGCTTTCGAGTGACGTAACATCTTCCGGCCATTTACGACAAGTTTCACCCATGATTTGTGACAACAAACTGTGCGTGTTTATATAGCGAATTATCTTTGACACTTCTTGGAATATTCCGTAGGATATGACGTCACTTATCTTGCCAATATTAAGTTGCATTGCCTTCGATCGAAATGTGGGCATTCAAAACAAGAACAGTTAAAAACCGGGTCTCTGAGTTTTCTAGATCAGGGAATGATTCGTCGATTATAAAGATGATCGACATCCCGTGTGTCACTGTTGAACACAAAGTACAGATATATTTTTGTTCGAGCAGTCTAGACCATTAGTCAACGCCTACCGGTATAGCCAATACATTTCTGATCGAGCAGTGTAGACCGGTTCGTCAACGCCAACCGGTGTAGCCAATATATTTCTGGTCGAGCAGTCTAGACCATCCATCAACGCCGACCTGTATAGCCAATATATTTCTGGTCGAGCAGTCTAGACCATCCGTCAACGCTAACCTGTATAGCCAATATATTTCTGGTCAAGCAGTGTAGACCATCCGTCAACGTCAACCGGTATAGCCAATATATTTCTGGTCAATCAGTGTAGACCATCCGTCAACGCCAACCGGTATAGCCAATATATTTCTGGTCGAGCAGTCTAGACCATCCGTCAGCGCCAACCGGTATAGCCAATATATTTCTGGTCGAGCAGTCTAGACCATCCGTCAACGCCAACCGGTATAGTCAAGGTGAACTAAATAGAGGGATTTTAACTCATCTATGACTAATTCACGTTGACAATAAGGCTTAAAATTAAACAATAAACAGACAATATCAATAGTGTTCTCGTTATTTTGGGATAACACTTCATTATTTAAACAGATTCTAGAAACCCGCCCGGGAATAGAACCCACGACCCCACAGTGAGGTAACTTATCGCCAGCAGTAAATGCCGGACAGATTCGCAGGTTGAAACCCATCTGGAAATCGAACCCACGACCTTCAGAGTTAGGCACCGATCATCAGGTGTAAATATCTATACCATTCTATGAGGTACATTATGTTTCGTAGGTATTCGATGAAAGACGATTTTAGATCAATGGATCTACTTTATACAAGGTACTACTTTATCTATTATGTGCCCAGCATGTCTCTGGCAAAGGTTAAAAATAACTGTGTAAACGAAAACATTGCAGAAATAAAATCGAGTGGGTTGTAGGATTGGTCTTCATTTGTATTGTATTGAATGATTTCTATGTTTGGTAAAGTGATATTGTACCGCATGCTGTTTTCTATAACCAGTGAACCTTCTAGAGCATGCAGCGTATATAGCAACCGTTATAAGTACCATTCTCCATTCTTTAAATATTATTATAAAAATTGACTAATTTAAACTTAATGAATCATCTTAGGATCCATATAAACTGTCGGTGACCAGTTTTTCAATCTCTGGTTGCTATTGGTAACCTATTCACTTATGAAAGGTTTTTTTGTTAGTGTAAAATGTAACACTCGGACATAAGTGAAAATGAATAATGCCAACATTAGCTTATACCCAGCAATATGTCTTGGGTTCAAGGAGTGTTTCCATGCGTGTGACGTAATATCACAGAATAGCGTATTCAGCTGATAATTACGCAATACACTTATCGATCAATTACACCAAAAATATTACATTCTCATTCAAAACTTTAAAAATACCTTTTAAGCCAATTTTTAGGTTTCTATTTTTGTTAAATTAAGTAGAGACTCCACAAGTGATTATGGTTTATACAGTATACATTAACATTCATATGTGACGATGGTATTCTTTTCTGTAGTCATGGCTTAGTCAAAACCTTTGCTTTATACGCCAGACACACAGAAAGTGGCCACTTTCGAATGAATGTTCAGACCGGCATTGATTTTTCACATCAAAATAGAGTCCTACATAGGGCAGTTTTCTTTGAAGTGAAGGCCTGGACTACAATAAAATGTCATCACTTCTTGCGTCCATTCATGCCATTCAATTTTCTACTGTACAATTAAATCGTGAATACTGGGTAATGTTAAAATTACAGTCGAACTCCTGTCGGCCGCCATGTCTTTGTAGTTTTAACAGTAAACACTTTGATGAAAACTCTTGTATTGGTTATAAATGCATTCGATTTAAGTGTGGGGAGACATTTTGATACCCGCCGGCGAAGAATCGAATCTGCTGATGCAAAAGTAATCTATTTGCAACTTGAGGAATTAAATGTTTCATTAAGGTCCACTACGGACGAAAGTTTAAATTATATTATATAGTTACTCCTCTATTGGAAATAAATGGATATAAATGATTAGAGTAAGAATGCACAGTGGTAGTTTAAATTTAAGATGATTGGATTTTCAGTTTAGTATAAAGTAACGTGGAATTAGCTATATAACGTCGTGCGAAACAATCGCCCTCGTCTAAGTAGAAAATTAATCATAAATAATTAAATTTTGTTCGTGCCTGGTGATTATTTAGCTGGCATGCGTCAGAACATACCTACGCGTTTTCTTAAACCGGCAAAATATCAGCAGGAATCCGTCAGCTAATTATGAATAATAAGAGGAATTTTCGGAATGGTTGATGCAATAATCTAATATTTATCCACGGTCCAATTTTGCACGGAAACTCTTTGTAGATGGCCAAATTGATATACTGAGACAGGAACCGTGTCTCCTTTTTGATGTCTCTGTCTAGTATGATGGTTTGGTGATTGCCGGTAGATTTGATTCCCACATTTTCCTCAATATATTCACTGCTGGACTCTCTAACCTAACCACACCATCCACCCATAAGCCGGATGGTGAACAGCTGTACCGTTAGCTTCACCGGAAACAATTTCTTCCTGTCTGTTTGGTAAACCTAACTACCATTATTCAGATTGTCTAGAAACATGCTGTAATTAAGTTCTTCCACCGGAAGTTGTATTACAAACCTAAAAGCTGTCTAAACACAAGAAAATCTAGCATGAATTAATAACTGTACGCTATGAATTTATTTTAATACTTGATTCCCTGACGTTCTCTACAAGACGATACATGGTTAAAAATCTTATCGAACGTAGGTTCATTTTATGGACTATTTGTACCTAAACATATATTCCTGCTTATTATTGCTTATTTATTTTTTGTTTACCTTTGTACCGAAGGATATTTGAAGTGTACCGGTACCCGGAAAGGAAGTTTATAAACTGCCAACAATCATGGGGAAACTCCCCCTTGTAACGTACAAATGTGTTTTATGGTGAAGCGGTATGATTGGCCAACAACAGCCTGTACTAAGACGGTATACAGTGTGTATTTTGTCGTATGGATTGTTTGATTGACAATCACGGGACGTTATACAAAGATATCGCAAACAAATCGGCTTCATCTTGCTCCTTAGCTATGAGAGCACCAGGGCAACAGGAAGCTCCCTCTCAGCCCCCCGCTTGTCGTGTGGATGTACTCATGTTCTAAGGAAATGAAAGCGGACGAGGAATTAAATATTGATCGTAGTAACCAATGGATTGATGCGGTCAATTTGTGAATGAGTTGTTTATCCGAAAAACGGAGCTGAACAAATAGGCAGAGGATGTGATTGATTTTAGATGCCAGCCTAGAACTACAGATTCTACCTGGTAAACGAGTAGACAATAACAGTCATTGATCAGTAATGTTGTCTGTGCAGCACATATGCCCACGCCAAGCTATGGTAAAACCTCATTAATCTATTTAATCTACTCCTATAGATTTCCTGATAATCAAACGCATCACAGTATTCTATAATTCTCTGATTTCAAGAAATTAATTCATTAGCATGTAAAGTGATCGCGTTATACAAAGATGGGTAAACTCGAGTCCTTGTAATTCAACTTTAGCTGATTAATTTTCGTGCTTAATGCAATAACCGAGTGAGAGTGTCTATATTTACCCTCTTCCACAACACCATCATTACAGTAGCATATATTGCACATTCGTCAAAAGTTGGCAGAACACTTCAATCAAACAATCAAAAGCAGACAATGGAATATGGCTATTACAAGAAAAGACGAATTTGCATTATGGATTCGTATCGAAGAAATCTTCAAGGAGAGCCTTTTTAGGAACAATCCATTACTCTTCACAAATCTTCCGAGACAGTGGATTTATGAAAAGGGATTATTATTAAGCTTACGTGACAGTCAGCTAGATGAAGTCTGACTGGCCTTCCTGATCGCCCGTAAAACAGATTTGCTTTTGATAAAATTGAACAATACCTTAGAAAAAATAAGGAGATACGCCAGCGTCTAAGAAAGGTGTTAACATGCGACATAATTTATTTAGAAGTCAATTCAGCTTTAAGCCCTCTGGCAAATCTTGGATAAGATAAACACTTTCTAGATTTCCTAGAAACAGCTCCCAGCGCACACGGTCGGTACTACACTGATGGCCGACCAGCTCCTTAAAAACACTCATGTTCTGTCCAACACTATCAAGTGTTGTTAACGTATATATATCGCAGTTCCATATGTCTACAATCGATACATGTAGCCGATAAACCAATCAAAACAAACGCCATTCAAATATCCGGAAATAATGATTGAGCAAAGAGAATGTCCGATTTACGCAAGAAATATGGATTTCAAGCAGAGAACGAGGTCTATTCCGTTAGGGCATCCATATCGAGGCTGCCTGGAGTCAAATCTTTTGCCAATCGTCCTTGTGGGTTCTTCTTTCATCTGCTGCTGAAGGCGTATATACATCTCTAGATAAGTATAGAAACAGTCCACTCGGTCCATATCTGTGGGGCATATTGGCCAGTCAGGAACCACTTCTGGACTGCGTTTTTCAGGTGCTAGTGATTTTATTGAATCTGAAACAAGAAACATAAACAGTCTTTAAATCTTTGTTAAAATGCAAATATTGTCACAGTAAAAACGAAAATACAACGTGTACCAAACAGAAATGTTTAACTTGTATTTTAAATATAGAGACCGTGCAGTTTCAATCAATGTCCCATGTTATGGGAGATTGGAAAGCCATTGTCAGATATAATCATTGGTAGATATAATTAGTGCCTGCAATTGGTGGGGTTTCTAGTGGGCTTTATGGTATTTGTATGCGCACTGTGCGTGAGTACAAAACAAATGTGCAAAGAGCGTATTTCAGAAGTGCCTCCCCGAGATCAAGTGCTGTCATCAGTTGTCATTCTAATTCGTCTGTATTGACTCATTATAACAACTTAGACACAGCTGTTGAACTGTTATAGCACGTAATTGGTTACGCTACCAGGCAATTGGCTACCAGAAAAGGACAACACGGCTTTGAGGAAGGAAGAAGGATTCGCACTGGCTCAAATGGGCTCAGGCAGGGTTCCCTCTACTAATTCCTTGGATGACTGTTTCCGTTGGTTGATTTGGTAGTGGTACAGACGATCAGCCTGACCTTCAATCCCACTCACTCCTCAATACAACATGCCAAATATTAAACTCTTTCGTCGGAATCCGCTAATAAACACTGGGATCAACTCGACCGTGTTGCCAACGCCAAAAGGCTAATTGAATTCCATATACCCTGTCAGATCAAGCCTTCAAGTGAAGCCTATGTGACTTCGCATCTGTAGAAATATGAACAGAAGTTTCTCCTAATTAATTCCCAACAGCAGCTCGTTGGAAAGCAGCCAAGGGAATTGATGATTAATACTCTCTCCTTTCTTCTGATCAATTCTATGAGACATATAAAAAACACTCTCGTGTGGTATAGTAGTTACATTGCACTATCTTCTAGAAAACGCCAACGGCCGTGTCAGATCGTGGCAGGGTTCGTTCGTGATTCAACAGGTATAAATTAAATACACATAGGAAATCACATGACCTATTTAAAAACAAACTTTGAATATCAGCCAAATGGGAAGGTATCCCTTATTGAACATTTTCTTTTTTCAACGAATATATTCAGTTGAAACAATTACCAACAATAGTGTGCCACAAATAACTACACACTGTGACTTTAATTTTAGAAATGTTCGAGTACTACACTGAGGTGTGAAACATTCGATACTAGATAAAATATATATTCCAGTGACCATGACAACCATATATATCGGTTGTGAATGCATATATCAGTTCCATGAGACAGTTCGGACGACAAATGTGTTTTCGTAACTTGTACTATAAGAATTCTTCATGAGATTCGGTAATTAGAGTTTATCGACTCTAATATACCGCTTTGACTTATGAGCAGATGCCTTTTATCTGCAAATAGTGAACGTCATCGGAAGAAGACACATTTAGTGGCCACACCGTAGTGGATGTGGAGTTAAACGAGATCGTTATATTACAATTCATGTCGTTTAATGTAATACAGGGAGAGAGTCGCATGACACAATGTAGTTTCACGTCATTTAATTCATGGAGATCCAAATGCGTTAAAATAGACAGGATAAGAAAGTCCTCCATGAAGCTTCATTGAAGTTAAATATTATACATTAAGATGGAGAGCTGTTGGGTCGGTGACTTTTAAAACAAGGAAATCCGGTGTTTGGAAAAGTTCACGTTCCGTTTGCTAAATGTTCTCGTGATACAATTCACATTGTATAATTGTCTAATTATAATACGGTAATGATAAATGTTAGTTGCGAGACCGTCGCTCTCGGGTATATATGGTATGTAACACACTGGAATGAACATGAAATGCATCAACACTAGCAACCATCTCAGTCATGACTAAATTGTTAGATACAGCGTGACTAAATTGTAAGTTACAGCATGACTAAATTGTCAAATACAGCGTTTACCAATAACAATTTTAAAATCTTTTTCCTGCCACGTGGAATAATGGATAGGTTATAAAACATACAAATAAACACTTATATCATGGCTCAAATAAAATAAAAACTTAACTGTTACATACTGGATTTAAATAACCAACACCTTTGTTATTATTTCAAAACACAACATTTATCTTTTACTTTTTTTGTATTCAGTTCCTAGAATGTGGTCGGTATAAAACATTTGCTGGACTTGCACATAATCTGTAACTTTATTAAGGAAATCCAGTCCAGTACACTTTTCAAAATAACACAGCACAAGACAAAGTAAAAGTTAAAAATAATTACTAAAAATTGCAATTGACTTAACAAAAAACACATAAACATCTTCTCAGAGTTCGAAATAAAACATCTTTTTCTACTTCTGTACATTAAAGACGATGATTCGTTTCCCAAAGAACATAATTCAGGAGACGTGTAATTGAAACAGCATTTCTTCTATTACTAAATGACAAGATTCCTAAGGTATTTAATATAGAACTAATTTGAGCTATAAATAGCTGCCCCCACCGGAGAATTGAGATATGTTGTAACGTCACACTGGTAAATTGTTAGAACCCAGCGAAATAATTACATGTATAATATGTCAATTTGTTCAGCCTGAAAAGCTATCCATTTAAAAGCCCGCTATTAATGACGGGTTTCTTCGAGGAGCTGTCATTTCTCCCGTTGGCTATCAGTTTCCCCAACTTCAATGATACGCTACAGCTTTTTAAATGACATAGTTATGAATGACAATACCAATAAGCCATGCGTGATCAGTCCGAATAAATATCCAAAGACAAATAAACTTATCATAGATAAAGGATATAAAATTGCTGTCGAAGTTTATGTTTAGCTCAAATATTCTTCTAAAGAAAAGTAAGAGAAGCTGTTCGTATAAGAGCAATATTTGTCGAATTTTCTCGACTTTGGAGGTATTCATTCAGGGCCTTTAAAATACCAAGCAATGGTTAGGGAGTTTGATTGTTCAGCGCATACACATATATTAACACCGTTTTTTCGTTCGTTAACATTTTTGTTTAAATTTTTAAAGCCGAGCAAATGAGTACTAAGATATGAGTGAACTTACCCATCCAGGACGTGGGATTATCCCACCAGTCGTCTTGGAGAGGGAGCGGTAAGGACGGGGTTAAACTGAACAGAAATGATACTAACAACAAGGGGAAGCTGTTACGTATATCCATAGCTCATGCCTGGCGTAGTCTGAAAGTAGAGACAAAGCTGATTTCACAACAGGACAATACGGCGCGAAACTTGGAGGTAAAAGGCAACAGTTTCAGACTTGAACATCGTACCGAGTCAACACAATTCTATCTCTCTATCTACCTACCAGTGTTATCTTCGGCTCTCGAGGGCTACCTTCAGGAGCTCTTGGCTACACGAATAACTTCAGCTAAGACTGCCTTTCTCTTCGTTTATCCATTGCACCTATATCCAACAAGCACCTGTGTTGCAAAGCTCTTGTTAAGGTAGATAACTGACGGTTTTAGCATTCACATCATATGAACGCATGTAAAACCACGCTTGCAATGTGGGCGTTCTCTGGACAACTGACAGGTCTAGACGAGGTCCAGTCGAGCGTGCCAAGCCAACTCAGGTAGCATGCGACCAATTCCAGTGCGTAGGTTTTTCGATTACTCAAACTGCCCTTTTTCTTCACACGGAGCAATGTTCGAAAATTCCCACAAACTAATCTCACATTAATCAACTGAGTACACAAGGTGAGATGACGTCATTAAGTTCTACCCGCCTTTAAACCACACGGTCACACAGCGTCTGCAACATTTCTAGTTTATTGCCACTTTTCGAAACAATTTATTAATGGAGGTTTTGTTTTCTTTCACAAAGGCGTTTCTTCTATGTCGTTAATTTATTCATATCAATCATCTGTCGGTGTGTCATGTAATTGGAAGCTGAATAAAACTGGGATAGGACGGGGCTAACACACTGTTAGTCACGGAGCCACATATTGGAATTACTCAGACAGCTTCGGTTCTACTGCTGACAACGGGGGAAGGATGAGGTCCATACTGTCACATAGACCTGACCTTTATAGCCTCTCGTAACGGGAAAGTTATTATCTACGTAAGAAGTAAACACGGAAGTATGATTCTAAAAAATATTATTTAACGGAACAAAATAGCTCATTTGTTAATAATTTCACGAAACTTATTTAATTGTCTTTTTTATATACATATAAACCCAGAAAAAAATCCAACTCATTTTTTGATTATATTTCGGTACTTTATTTCGCCATTATCAGGAGTGAATTGGTGACAGGTTGTATTTGTGTATATATAAATACATACAGTACACGTAGGTTAGATAATATGTATAACCACAACTCACAAGGTATTGGTAAAGCGTAGACATCAAGGGGGAGTTATATAAGAGGGGGTAAAATAAGGTGGGCAAAGCAATTAACATTGGGGAACAATACATGTTGGAAAATATTTTTAAAAACCATTATGTACATATACATGGCTAATAAGCAGAGTTAGATAGCTTGCGAGTAAACAGAATGAGAGAGAGAGAAACCGTCTAAAGAAACACCAATTTGCCCAAGTGTGTTTGAAAAGGTAGAGATGTAAGGATAATAAAAATAAAATTGTTGTTTAATCGATGTGGGTTTATCACCGTACTTCAGGCTATTTCACTAATATATGACGGCGTGCCACCCTATATGGATGAAGAAAACCACCACCAACGCCATTGGCAACAGACAAGGACAATACAGGACAATCATAAGACGCCACGAAGACACCACTAAACATATCGGCTTCCTGTTGCTACTGTAACGTGTTGGGCACCAGGCAACAAGAAGCTCTCAACCAACTACCCGCAAAAATAAGAAGGAAAATCACCAATTTTACTTCTTATTTCTTATTTTTACTTTGAATTGATGGCTCTTTGATCACTGAGTAGCATATGACTTGGAACACCAATTAACCATCGCATAACTGTACCACAATAAACAGACCCTTTGCTTCTTCAGAAACCTCACAGTGTAAATCTTTGATTTTAAATGGACGTTGAGTTCTTGATTTAATCTGCTTTCATTGACAATAAATGGCCAAATAGATTTGAATGTGTAATCCATTTAAAAGTTTGCAATTACATTCGTTCATTGCCTTTAATATCATCAATTTTACGCGGATATTTGTGAAAATTAATAATAGAATGTGCGGTTGCATTTCAATGTCATATTCAGCTGTCATCTTCCAAACTGTCAATCATCCTTAGTACATAACACGCTATGTGTTTGAACAATATAGTTTTAGGTACTCGTCAGCAAATCAGCGATCGGCGTGAACGCGGAACCCTAAGCTATGTAAACTCCGACTTGGTCAACAAGGATAAAATACAGCTTTTATAATGACGTACATAAGGTACGATCGACGCCAGCTACGAATAATACTATCTACCCAAGTAGCATGCGCAAATAAGTATAATTAGACAGGCACATATCATTTCAATTAAGCTTTGTTGTTATTTCGGTTTGCTAGAAATACCCCCGTCTGTGTATCAATTTCCGTCTGCTGAGACGGTGTGGGCTCGTCAGAACAATTTGGGAAAAGGGATTTTGCTATCGACCACCATCAACCATTCCCTGTTATGTGATTGACTTTTTTCAGGAGGCGTTTTAATGAATTGTGCATCGCGTGGGCTATTTTGTCATCGTGTGACAAATTTAACATTATTTGATGATTACCATACCTTCTTTATAATTAGATATTTAAAATGTACCATTTAAGTGTTGGGATTTCTTTGTTTTTTTCGTTTCCTGGTAACGTATGATGTTTATGGAGAAAACGTTGTGCCATACAACACACTTTTTATAAGGTGCTATTTTTATCTATTATTTAGCCATTTTTGTTTTCAATAATGTGCCTTTTTAGGAACTTCAAAAAGTTGTTTCGATTCTAGCATTTTTATTATTTATTTTTTTGTCACCCTCTAAAAGTCACATTCCTTTACTACAATATAGACCTACCATGAAGTATACTTTGCACAATTAGTGGCTAGGTTCATACCAAAATCACCTTGACACGAAGGATAGGGCCTACTGTGCTTACTCCTGCTTCAGTTTTATATTTTCGTAACGATTTTTTACACTATTTCACAATAATACTACATCTGAATCTGTGAGAACTGCGTATCCACCACTGCGTGCCACAAAAAAGTGTCAATCATGGAGCAACTTAAAGTTGTCTGGATTTGGGTTAAACACATAATCTGGGGCTTAGGCAACTGTACAAGGTAAAATTTCGAAGAAAAATTTCTGAAAACGGATGTAGCTAGAACGATTGAGATTAATCATGTCAACTAAAGCAACAATACAAACAAGTAAGTGCTTACAAACAGTTAACAAAGCGAAAAGCTCAATTGAGCGAGATAGACCTACGCCACAGACATATTCACGGAAAAGCATATATTGTGTGCAGTATTAATGTGCATTGTATTAAAATGAGACCAATGAGTTACCGATACAACTTTCTTCTGTTTTTTTATGAAAACTGATTGCATATCTATCAAGTCAACAGTAATTTGATCGATTGAAGTGAATTGATGTCACGCACACACTGGATACAATGCATGAATGAATTAAGACGGAACAATGGTCACGGGATTCCCACACCTGTGTATACACTGATTAATGGAGATGAGTAGAGCCCCCTGGTGAATATTGCGTGACTAACCTGTGCTGGTACGTAAAGTAGCTCCTTCGCTTCACCAGGGGCGTGTTATACTTCTTCTCCGCTATCACCTGTCTACTCAAATCAACGTAAAACAAACGTACTGCTAATTAGACAGAGACCTTCAACGGCGCCTCAGGAAGTAATTTCCATTGATTAATTTACTCATTCATTCCCCACAAAAACAAAAACAGGAAATCATAAGAAACGTATTGACATAATTGATTTTGATCTTAATTTAAATAAAGATGAAGAATTTATTTCCCGAATACTATATGAGTCATTTTGTTGCCAGTGCATGGTTTCAAAGGCGGGTTCCTCGACAAAACTATGAGTTAGTTTGCTCCTTCCGTTTGAGTTTGTTTGTTCTGGGGTTTCTACATACTATATCCATGGTTTGTTTGTTTTGGCGTTTCTACATACTATATCCAAGGTTTGTTTGTTCTGGGGTTTCTACATACTATATCCAAGGTTTGTTTGTTCTGGGGTTTCTACATACTATATCCAAGGTTTGTTTGTTCTAGGGATTCTACATACTATATCCATGGTTTGTTTGTTCTGGAGTTTCTACATACTATATCCAGGGTTTGTTTGTTCTGGGGTTTCTACATACTATATCCAAGGTCTGTTTGTTCTGGAGTTTCTACATACTATATCCAGGGTTTGTTTGTTCTGGGGTTTCTACATACTATATCCAAGGTTTGTTTGTTCTGGCGTTTCTACATACTATATCCAAGGTTTGTTTGTTCTGGAGTTTCTACATACTATATCCAAGGTTTGTTTGTTCTATGGTTTCTACATACTATATCCAAGGTTTGTTTGTTCTGGGGTTTTAACATACTATAACCAAGGTTTGTTTGTTCTGGAGTTTCTACATACTATATCCAAGGTTTGTTTGTTCTGGGGTTTCTACACACTATATCCCAGGTTTGTTTGTTCTGGAGTTTCTACATACTATATCCAAGGTTTGTTTGTTCTAGGGTGTCTACTATATCCAAGGTTTGTTTGTTCTGGGGTTTCTACATACTATAACCAAGGTGTGTTTGGTCTGGGGTTTCTACATACATGTACTAAATCCAAGGTTTGTTTGTTCTGGAGTTTCTACATACTATATCCAAGGTTTGTTTGTTCTTGGGTTTCTACATACATGTTTTATATCCAAGGTTTGTTTGTTCTGGAGTTTCTACATACTATATCCAAGGTTTGTTTGTTCTAGGGATTCTACATTCTATATCCAAGGTTTGTTTGTTCTGGAGTTTCTACATACTATATTCAAGGTTTGTTTGTTTTGGGGTTTCTACATACTATATCCAAGGTTTGTTTGTTCTGGGGTTTCTACATACTATATCCAAGGTTTGTTTGTTCT
>JAVFBX010125652.1:0-15754 GCA_034783855.1 Mopalia kennerleyi
TCCAACTTTCACCATGGGTTGAGATAGGCAGGACGTAGGGCTAAGACGGAGGAAGTAGCCCTATTCATTGTGCTAATTGCCATGACCCTTGCCGACATGTGTTTGGCCGTGCAATTTACGGGTTATTAAAAAAGGCAAACCTGTAAGACCAATGTTCAGGCTTCCTGTTGCCCTGGTGCTATATCAGACCTAATGTACAACAAGAAGCTGATCTGTTTGACATGTGTTTGTATTTGTCTTGCCCTGTCTTTGTTTGTTTGTTGCCAGTGGTGTAGAAGGGGATTCCCTTTACTCATGGGGCTGTCATGCCATCATGTGAGTGAAATAACCTGAAGTACAGCTTAAACCCTAATCAACTAGACAAACAAATACAGTTTTGTGGACCAACCTTAACCATAGCCATGAGCTAAAATCACCATGAAATTCCCTAGATTTGTAATTCACCAAAAGCTTTTTTAGCCCACAATAGTTTGAATCGAGAAGAGGCTACTTCAGAATGGCATATCTCTAATCATGTGCACTCACATTGCACTGACCAGCAAAATGTTGGCCTGTACAGCTTAGCTATATAAGGTGTAATCGCAGCTACTTAATATGAAGAAAGTTTTCAAGAAGAAGAACTTACCATCAGTGACAGTAATATAGGTCTAATTCTAAAGGTTTTTAAACTTTGCCTATTGTGGTCATGTTACTTTATAAAGTAAAGATAAAGCAAGTATTAAAAAAAAACACTTTATGTTAAAAGCTCGCTCATTTTCTGGTGTTATTTTCATCCTTTTTAAACTTTCATTTACCACTACCTTTTAATAATATATTAAATTGTCTACATAGGAAATGTTCAAAGTCCCTCCAGAGATACCAGAAGGACCAGAGCAAGCTGATGATATTTTGCCTTCTAAAATAGGACTTGATGACTTGGAATTCGGGAAAATGATCAACAAAGGGTGTAATGCAGCTGTCTATGAAGCCAGGCTGAAAGAGACTCCAGTTGGTAAGGCCACCATGAAGTGATAATAAATTTGAGTACTACTGTAAAGTACTTAATTTTCTCGTGGAATTAATTTTCGCGGTATTCGCGGTTACACATTTTGCGTGAAAATTAATTCCCGCGATTTTTTGTCCAACTTAGTCAAAAGGCTTACCTTGTCACAGCTGGCACAACAGTTTGACACTTCACTGAATTAACTCACAGCAAAGCGCATCAAACCAGACAGCGTGGCATTGTCTTTGTTTACTCACGGTAGGTGTGAACATAAGTGAGTAACATGTAAATAGCTGATAATCCCTACCCAACTGAACAGCTAAGCACTTCTCAATGATTATTCAGAGTCTTCAGAGAAAAAAAAAACAATTTCTATAATTTTTGTTGTTGTGATACGTAAATACGTGAAAAATAATTCCAGCGAATTTAACGAAAGAATAAAAACGCGAAAATAAATTCCTGCGAATATAAAGTACTTTACAGTATGTTATTTCAAAGAGTAAGGCCCTCTGGCTAAGGGCAGTTTATTTGAAGAGTAGCAATGCTGTCTTTTCTTAGCACCGAAGAGAAATTAACTTTCCAACATTATGGAAATGCCTCACATCTTGATTGTGCTGGTGTCAATTATTGCTGGAATACACTGCCGTCATATACGTGAAATACCTTTAAGCACGGCAAAAAACAACAATCAATGAATCAATCATTTATTTAAGTATGTGGTTTCATAGTGTGAGACATTACAAAATTAGCATGAGGCGATGTCAGATACCTTTCTGTTTTTCCCCCAGCATCAATTCACTTGTTATTGAAGTTGGGTCCTTTTTTCAGCCCTATCAACAACCTTAATCAGTCCCATGTAGTATTACAGCTTGTTTTAATCTGTTATTACAAATGTTTTATTTCTCAGCTGAAGAGGAACTAAGCTGGACTGAACTTCAAGCCTCAATGAACAGTGAAACTGACAGATTTGTAATAGAGAATGACGTGCCAGAGGATGAGGGAAGTGATGGCTACACACTGTCAGACCTGTCTCTTGAAGACCTAGAAATGAATGACAGTGATATCAGCGTAATCTCTGACGTAGGACAGGATGACACCTGGGTGAATGTGGCTGAAGAGGGGGACATGGCCGTCTTTACCATTACTCCTATTTTGACAGAGGAAGAGGTATACAATCCAGGTAAAAGTTACTCATTTTTACATGCAAGTGTTGTGGGTTCAATTCCCCTCAGCCACTGGTTATTAAAGGGCTGTGTGTACTGAGAGCACAGTCATGTTTGCTTAGCACGGGGGCAAAGTATTAGCCAGAAATCAGGAAGAGGGTGTCTCAAATCCCCATTTTTACAGAAATAGGGTGTCTCATTTTCCTGTTCCTCTATCTTTCCCATGTTAAATTTGACTAAAACAGAGTGTCTCAAATGGCTTCTTGGGTGCCTCAAAGACACTGAAACATCCCTTTGGCTAACCCTATGCTGGGTTATGTGAGCTGTGTCCACTTCTGCTCTAGAAGTCTAGATATAGTATTCGTAATATTAAATTCTCAATTATTATCAAGATATTTTTCCATTTTTTTTCCCAGATGACAATAACTTTGAGTGTTGCCATGACAATGAGTTTGACCTTGCAGTAAAGATGATGTTTAATTATGATGTGGAATCCAACTCCGATGCAATTTTGAGAGCGATGGAAAAGGAGGCTGTGCCAGCTAAAAGTCAGCAAAATCAGACCACAGGTTCCTTATGGGAAACTGGGTAAGTTAGGTTCAAGTCATTCGAATTCGTTACATGCCCGGCCGAGGGGATGATTTATAGTTCGGTTCGACCAATCAAAAGGTGCCACAGGGAATTTTAATCTCAAGACCTAGCAGCTGTGGCTTAGTCCACCGGTTCAAATTCACCTGTTGACCTTTAGAGTGAGTCACACGATATGGCTCCAGTAATCGCAGGTTTGTTTTGATGAGGTTTCAATCGTATTTAAGCAAGGATCGAAAGTGGAAAATCTGTCATCCGATAAGTGAAACACCCTTGAGTACAATATCAACCCTTTAATGAAACAAACATACAAATCAAACCACCTCTGTTGCATTTTTCAACAGTTGGTAATGGTCATCTGCCTCCAGTGAAGGAAGGTTCACTTTGACAATTTTTTATGTTTATCTGTTTGTATGATTGGGCCGTTGATCAGCCCTTGCTTATGGTGCATTCTCACTGTGCGATTTGTAGTTACGACTTCAGGGGATTCCCCCTATTTGCGGCATTTTGATTGGTGGAAAAAATAATACTAAACGGGCGACCAATCAAAACGCAAGAAATGAGGGGAATCCCCCAAAGTCGTTACTACAAATCGTACTGTGAGAATGCACCTTAAGCAACTGGCCCAAGGGCATGGAAAGTTCCCTCCGGCCACCCACTCAACATTCTGAAGTCTACATTTTTAAATATTAAAAGTCAAGTTGTTATTCATCTCTTAACAAAATGATAAAGCTTCAAAAGGCAATCAGCTTACGGTCTAAACTTAACTGTCACTCTTACTTCAGCTTATACACAAGGGGTTCATCTTTAATAGAAATAACAAAATTCAGTTTTGGTAGAAATGTGATGTTTAATATTGGCATCATTAATTGATCATGATTAGTTTATCCTTATGATTTTAAGATTTAATAATTAATGATTAATCCTTGTATTAAATTCCCAATCTAAATTTGTTGCCTCGATATGTTGAAGCGAAAAATGTTGTTATTGATTTGTATAAACATGTGTCCATGAAGAATCTAAGTGAAGGCCCATGGAAATAACATTACAATACAACTGTAATAAGCCAATCTCATATTCAGTTAAATATGTATCGATCAAAATGACTGGAAATGCAATAAATACATTTCTATACACCTGTATATAAGCTCATTCTTCATCCAGCTTATTAGGTATATTCCCAATATATGATGATAATTCAACCACACACAGAAATGCCTATATCTTCTGTCGACAAATGATAGATCGTTTCTGTCACCCTTGGCACCCGGCCCCCAAGGCGTCTCCCTCATGTTCTGAATACTGTCTGCCGAGTCCATAGGGAAACTAATAACGGCTGACAAGCTCACTTCAAAACATGGCGAGGTGCTAATCAGAACGAACATAACAAGGTATCACGAACATCAACACCCACACGGCCACAGGGGTCTCCAGTCGACATGAAGCAATAATCATTATGGCTTGTATATTTATTTACCTAGCACTATTGAAATGGCAATATTCCCATACAGAATGTAGCTTGTTAAAGCAACCATGCTTCTTGACTTTTATACCAGACATTCTGATATTTGCATAGCGTTAATTAAACAAAAATATGAAATCGTTCTTATCATTTACTGGCAATATATTCTCTCATCAAGTCCTCGAACATCCAGGTTTATTGATTCTAGAATTAACCGAGCATTCCATGTAATATTATCTACCTGTGTAAAGGTAAATTATTCCCACTTATTATTCCTTTAATGAAACAGTGGCTGTTGACAAATGTGTACTGGTATGTACTGTTATAAGACAGCAACAATGACCTTGGTGTTGGCACAATGACCCTGAAAACCGCTTATTCAAAACATTTTCATAATAAACTTGCATGTGAAGTTTCACTAAAATTGTAAAACATCTAAACAGTAAATCTACAAAAACCATTTAAGATCAAATACAGTATACCCAAAAATAAATCAGGTATGTGTGGTGGTTTTGGTCAAACTGGTATTTTTTGTTATATTTGCGTCCACCACTTCTATAATGGGGTGGGGGGGGGGACTTCGAAATGCCACTCGCCGTCCATCCATTCGTAACAAATGTTTGTGAACACCATAGCATGAAAACAAATTCACTGATTATCTTCAAACTTGGTATGTAGCTTCCTCCTGTTAAGACTACGGATGGTATTCTGTTAAATGAAATGGCTGTAGTAACATAATTTTAACATATTCATGCCTGTATGTGTTGTGAACACGATAAGTAGAAAATAAATTCCCGGATTAAGTTCAAACTTGATATGTAGTTTTGACGGCAGATGGGATTACATTTCACTAAATTCCGTAAAACAAAATGGCTGTATTACATAAGTTTAGAATATTCGTGCCTCAGTGTGTTGTGAACACGATAGATGGAGGATAAGTTCATGGATTAATTTCAAATGTTGAAGATAACTTCCTGCAAATGGATCGGACCGTATTTCATCAAGTTCTATAAAACAAAATGGCCACTTATGCATCATTTTACAATATTCACACCTATGTGTTCTGAACATGATAATTTTGAGATCAAATTCACAGATTACATGTACCTTGAAACCTGGAAGTTAGCTTTCTACTACTAAGACATAGGATTGCATTTCATTAACTGTACATGTATAACTTGAGACTTTTACGTTAGCTTGCCCACATGAAGGCAAATAATGGGATTTCATTTCTCCAAATTCCACAAATTTGGCAGCCATTGCATAATTTCAATATATTTCAAGGTTTGAAAATAGTTTCCTCCAGTTAAGAAATCGATGGGATTGCACGATTTTGGTCCGATTTTCATGTAGAAATATTTACATTTTACAGGGCAGGTAATGCTTTAATACATGCAACTGTTGACAGCACAGAATAAAAGAAAGCGATGGCACTGATACAGATTAAAACAAAAGAGTATACATGCGATGTCATGATCATGATGTACAGAATGTGAAATCACCTCTATTTGACGTACAATAGTGAAACCCGTGTTATGACATGGCTTAGGCATGGGCATGGGAATATCCATCTTCCCGAGGCAAGGCAGTAAAGAAGATCGTCGCATTAAGCCTCTCTTCCTTTCTTACCTTGCCTCCATAGGCGATAAAACCTGAGGACCTCTCTTTACTCTACCCAATCAGTTAGGGGCTTTCTTAGAATAAGAAAGATGCCGTCTAAACACAGGATGCCAAGTAGGCTGTATATGTAATATAAGCTTACATACACAATCTTAGTCCCATTAATGAGTCCTGACATCATCACAGACATGACAATTGGCAGCGGCGACACGCTTGTTTGCTGTAGACTTTGATGTAAAAACTACGTTTTGATTAGCCTATGTGTTTTTACCATAGTCCAATTAAATTTTTGCCACGTTGTTCCTTCGAATTACAGCAAGGGATAGTAATGTGGAAGTCTCGTCTAACACATACTGACCCTTGCATAGGAAGATAGGGAATATTGGGATAAAGTGTGAGAAATAACTACACTGCATGATAACACGTGTAGACAATCTCAGACATTTCCTAGGAAAGATGTAGAAGTGGTCCTTTGCAAATCTCCTAAAGATGTGAGAAAGATCTTGAAATTTAGAAGAACCTAGTCAAGGACTCTTAACAACAATGTCGCTTTGATTTATGCATTTCAATATCATCATAAAAGATTAATTTCACATCCCCCCAAAAAAGGAAAGAAATCAGAATCAATTTGAATCCATTTTTTGGGGCGGTATCGCAGCCAGTTTCTCTGGCATTCAAATCTGCCATTGATTATTCTGTTCATTTTTTTAATTTTACAACACAGATGTCGAGGTATTGGTAAAGAGTTTTTTCAGCAATGATGTTTTAACACTTCATGTTTTATTCAAGGTTCATCGATTTCAGTGTCATAGATTCACCAAAGGGATTAGTTATTTTGTTAACATTTTTAAACATCTTTTGAAAGTAAATTAATTCAGAGACCTAGATGAAGATCCCAAGGATGTACTTAGCTATAAAACAGGGGCAATAAAACAAAAAGCAAACTTGAAACAATCTATTTATAATGCTTAGCAAAATAAATTATTTTGGATTCATATGCTTAGAATCTAATAAAGTGCAATTGTTAAAAACTTTGGCAGCTTTAACAACAGACAATGTTAATGTCAGATCGAATAAATATATTCATGGATTCGCTGAAACTGTTTTTTAGGAACTGTTAAAAGAAAATTACCATTCAAATATCAAATTGATTTGAATAATTACAACATTTAAAAAAAAAAATCCACTTTTTAAAAGAAAATCCCATTGTTTCAAATAATCACATTATTTTAAAGGTGGACTCTGTTTCAAGATCACCTTGTTGCAAGACAATTCTGCCGCGGCCGAAGCTTAGTGGTAGCGTATGCGCATCCTAATCTTCATCGGATTGAGTCCGCCTGTAGACCATCAGGTATATGAGTGAGTCACAAGTTGTGGCTCCTGCAATCACAGGGGTGGTTTTACGAGTTTTCCTTACGGTTTTCCTCCGTAGTAAGGCAAGGTGAAATGTGAAGTGGACAATCCATCAACATATAATCAAATACCCTTGAGTATGACGTTAAACACCGATCAAACAATGAAAAACAAGACAATTCTGGAAAGACCACAGTCCATCTGATCGCCCCTCTGTGTGTCTGGTTGACCCTTCGGTCAGTCAGACAATCAGATGGTGTATTCCACAGTAAAAGTCACACTAAAACAACCATTAAATCTGAATGTGACAAGTTTTGCTTTGTTTAAAAAAAAATTTGTCCACTGCTTAGTAATGACACGATTAAAACATCGGAATGCAATACAGTGTAGGCTATAAAACTCAAATAATGACTAAATACAGCCTTTCACAATCTTTACAAAACAAAACAAAACGAAAAAACTTTAAAATGGAAGCTAGCATATATTCCCATCATCTATTTATCTATCAAATTTATTCAAAAGATTCACTCAGGTCAATTATAACTTTTTTTTCAAACTTTAATTCACAATTTAATAGTTAAGGCAGAATGATTGCAATACCTATTAGCTAGGTAGGACATCTCTTCCCACCAATAAAACCTGACCTGTAGATTCCATCTACTGTGTTCATTTATTCATAAAACTGTCTCCTACGGGAGACAATTTACCCAAGAGAGGAGCATTTTCTACTAATGATGCACTTATATATCTTGGTTGCTATTCAATATTTTTCTTATGCCCATTTCATTTCTATGTAGCCTTCGTATAAAATTTATTACTTTTACTTTCATATATACAAATACCATTGATTTTGTCCTTAATTTTTACATGCAATTTCCTTTTTTATATCTCTGTACTGTGTAAATGTCACTTTCATTTGTATAACATTTAGGCATGTATGTCAGTTATACCCAATATCACCTCCAATTTCGTCAATGACAAATCTTAACTTTTTAGTTGTTGTGACAATATAACAGCATGCATTTGAACAAATGTATGTTTTCTGACAAATGTTGCCGCTGAATAATTTTTGTGTCAAATGTTGATTAATGTTGATGCTTTATAACTGAAAAATTCATCTTCTGCAGACACCTAGTCTTTGAAATAGGTTGTACTTGTAAATTTTAAATTTTTTAAATTTTTTTTTATTACTTTTTTGTTATTTGTTCAATGTAATTAAGTGCTTTCAGCGTAAAGATTTATAGTTATACATGTACGGTATATATATTTGTAATAGTAAATGCGATGTGTATGTGTGTGTGAGGGGCTCAAGGAAGATTGGTTTGTACTAATTGAACCTCTTCAGTAAATAAAGTATTATTGTACTGAGGTTATGGATGAATTTTGGGGTGATTTAGGGTAAGCTTATATCACCTGGCTCATGGTAACAGGTATCATAAATATAATTTCTGCCAAATTTATCACTTTCATTTGTGTCCGTTTCATTCAACTGCCATATCTGTTGTTAAATGGCCACTTGCATTTATTCATCATTTTTATCTATTTTTCACTGTTTAATGTAACTGATATTTTTATTTCACACTTTTTTCAGCTATATAGATGTTCTTATTCATGTGAGACTTTAATCAAATTTTTTTTCAATTAATTTTCTTTTCGATTTATATGTCAATTTTATTCCTAGGCCATTTTTGTTTGTATCACTCATTGTTCACCTTCATTAACTTTATATGACAACCATACATCAACTTTCATTTTATGTCATTGTTATGTGACATTTTCCTATCTATTTGTTACTTTTATTGAAATCTCACTTTCTTTTATTCACTGATTTCAAATATACAAATGCCATTGACAGCATGGGCCTTGTATAACTCACCGTATAATGTGAAATCATTATCACTATATTCATTTTTATTTTTATTTACATGTAACTTTTATTTAAATTTTATTTTCATTTCCTTATAATGCTCAGGCCTAAAAAAAAATACTGCGTTTCTTTGTTTTTTGTTTGTTTTGCTTTTTTTAAAAGCCAGTAAAACTTTTGACTCGGAGCTATTTTGAAGGATCGGTCAGGTTAGAAGAAACAAGACATTTTTTTCTTTAAGCCTCATTGAAAAGGAATTTTCCTAAACAACCGTAATTATTTAAATGCTCCACGTATTTCATTTCAATGCTTACTTCAACTCATATGTTTGTTTCATTTGTTATTTTACTTATATAACTGTCATTTCATTCACATATAAATTTACACTGTAACTTGCATTTATATGCCAATTTTATTATATGACTTTATTTTTTTTTTTGTCAATTTAATATTTTATGTTATGTATGTTGAGCTCTCTGCCTTCTAAACTGTATACAATGTGTTGTGAGCTATATTCAAGCTATCAGCTAGTTTCATGGAGAAATTGTGCTTTTTCAAACAAAGCAATCCACTTGTATCCAGGAAAGGTGAAGCTATATGTTCATTTTACTTAAATCAATAAGTGTGTTATTGACACATGTGGATGGACGGACGGACAAACTTACGGACAGCCTTTTTATGTTCCCCTATACATATATCACATTTAGGAACATACATGTAGTTGTTGGTGTCTGCGACAGTTGGGTGGGGTGGGGGTGGGCGTGGGGCATTTACATGGTTACCGGTAATCCTACGTGCTCATGGGGGTTGCTATGAAAAACAGTGTTGGTTGAGTATTAATATGACCATATTTACATTAAGGTGTTGTTGTTGTTATTATAATAACTATTATGATTAATTTATAAATTATCTTACCTGGCAATGACATCGTTATCCACCTTGACCACACAGTACGGATCACTCTTACCAGTCCTGTCAAATACAAACAAAGAAACAATCCTGAGATATAGAGTTAAATATTGTGAAGCGGACTAAAATCCTAATTGAAACGTTTATTGTGAAGCATCTTCCTATGCAAGGGTCAGTATGTGTAAGATGAGACTTCCACATTACTATCCCTCCTGTAATTCGAAGGAAAAACATGGCAAAAATTTCACTGGACTATGGTAGAAACACGTAGGTGAATCAAAACGTCGTTTACACATCAAAGTCTACAACAAACAATCGTAGCCCACTGCCAATTAACATGTCTGTGATGAAGTCAGGACTCGGTAATGGGACTAAGATCATACGTGTACATTACATATAAAGCCTATTTGTCATCGGTTTTAGACGGCCTCTTTCTTATTCTAAGAAAGCCCCAATCTGATTGGGTGGGGTAAAGAGAGGTCCCCGAAAGCAGCTGTTGTAAACTCTAGCTAACTCATGTTTTTACGCCTATGGAGGCAAGGTAAGAAAGGAAGAGAGGCTTAATGCCATGATCTTCTTTTCTGCCTTGCCTTCGGGAAGATGATTGTAAAGAGGCTAAATTACATAAGCTTACTAGATACAAGTACTTCTGACACAGCTTCAAGTAATATCAATTCAATAAATATGACAATTATAAACTTTTAAAACAGAAAATCAGAAAGATAATTGCATTGGTGGTAAACGGAAATGTTTCTAAAAAAAATTAGAAAAATATTTTTTGCTATACTATAGCCTCATTCAAATTTGAAGAAAAAAAAATCGATATGACGACCTAATTCCTACTTTCTGTTTAATGGTACTGATTATCGATTCTTTACAAAGTCTCACCTCATCTGATTTTTTATTTTTTTAGCTAATTGAATAAATCAGACAATCAAACAAACATAATGTTTACATTCTTTTAAGCTGCAAACAGAATATTTTATTTTAAATTTTATAGGTCAATGGAACATTCCTGACAACTTTTATGTATCCATATATGGTATAGAAACATATTTTTAAGTCAACTTGTGACTTTTAAAATGTTTTCTTTATCTTTATCCTGAATACACATATTTATTATAACGTAAAATTTAAAAAAAATCGTAATATTGGAGTCCACTCTTATAACCGAAAAGATGATAAAATATTGGAAAAAGGTTTTAGGGTGTTCCTAACATTTTTATTTCACACATTTTTTAAGCAAAGTGATTGACGTTTCGACCCATAAACCTCTACATCAATCAAAAAAGAGGTCAAGTTGAAAATATTATTTGAAGATGATCTTCCAACTTCATCTTGTGACAGTAGGTAAAAAAAAACCCGCCAGAACCCGCACTAATTGGAAGGTCTTTTCATGTACAGGTCTGGACTTCTCTTCCACTCTCTCGCTCATTGTGTAAAGTATCTGGACTGGAGTCGTCATTTGAAAGCTCCTACTATGAGCCTCAATTGATCGAGGGCTGTTACAAAGGTCATGGGTCAACATCTATCCAATAGAAAGGTCAATGGGCTCTTAAATGTCAATATATTTTTTTCTACCCTAAATGAGTTGACATGAAAGTACTTGTATTTAACCAGAAGTTTGCAGACCCCAGAAATTTCCTAATTATTTTCATCCTTTTTTCTGCCCCACATTGATGCTATTTGTAATATTTTCAGGCAAGGTTTGAAATGATGGTTTTTTCATGGGATAAATACTAGCAGTCGTATGGATTGGACCCTGAAGCAAGGACACCGTGAAGGGGCCAAATGTAGAGAATTTTGTCTGCTGGCTCCTTCACTTCACACAATTTTAACCATCCTTATGTGTGTGTGTGAATTAGGGGGTTTTTTTTAGGCGCTCAGGTGGTCGACATGAATGTTAAGTAAGCTTATCTACAAAGATTCTAAAAATTCCATTACAATTTTTTGTCTTCCATTAAATGTTAATACTGTTTTTCCCCTTACCGAATTACTGTTAAATTACTTTGCAACAGGTTTGCAGTCTGTACAAATTCCCTTATTTATTAGTTTTGTTGATGTCTTCTGCAAAATATTAATATTGTGGGGTTTTAGTTCTACCTAAACAAAACTGGACAGGTTTGAACCTATAGAAGAAATCTTTAAAAAAAAAAAATTCTGATTCTACAAATAGCTAGAAATTCTCTGATTATTATTATTTTCGTACCCCCCCCCCCCTCCCCCACCCACCACCCTACTACAAATTTCTTAATTTTTATATCTCACCCCTAGACTGTGGAAATTTGTTTCAAATTGTTGTAATTTTTATGTTAACAACTGTGTAATGTTTCTATATTCACTAACAAGAGTGTTCATTCCACACAGACTGAGCGACTATATTAGTTTCCTAGTGATAAGAAGCACAAAATGTTCTTATAAGTAAAGACAACAATTCTATCTTATTGTTGTCGGCGGCACACTGACACAGGCACTCTTTGAATCATGTTTTTCCTACACAATTTTATACATTTCATAGCATGTCACCTAAAAGTGAAAAAATCCTGGGACGTGTAGCCTTTGGTTATTCTTGTGGAGAAGATCTATTACTTTGTTACAATTATTAACATATTAATGCTAATATATTGCGAGGAAATGTCGGCCCATTAGCTAGGTTTGGGACTAAAAACTTCCTGTTTAACTATTGACCTAAAACAGTTTCACATTACTTCGCTGAAAAAAAAGAGAGGTAATTTTGTTCCTTTTGTTAATGCAAAGAAAAAACCTATATTTCTGGTATGCTGATTTCTCTCGAGACTTATGAATTTGCAGCAATTAGAAAAAATTGTTTTACTGAGTAGGTGGTTCAGTCTCCTTCATAGCACAGACTAAGACTTTGAGATAAACAGATGCCATCTTAAATCTCTTGGCTTCCTGGCAGTCATGTGACACTAGTCCTGGTCATTGCTCTTGAACACAAAAGCTTTTACCATATTTTCAGTTCCAGCCTTCCATTATGAAACTAAATTATTTGTGGGGTGTGTAAATCTATTGATGGCTCAGACTGCTAAATTCAGAGAAATAGGATTCTGTCTTATAATTTTGTAGAGCACATGAATTGTTTGGATAATGACAGCAATTATTACATCAATCCGCTGAGGATCACAACACTAATTGACCTTTTCCTGCAAGCCTGTATGGCCATGGCAAGATGATAGAAGCAAATGTGTTGAAACTTATTCCAAAACAACACCCCTAGATTATTCTGCTAAGTGCCCATTGAGGAAGCAGCAACTCCATTACCAACAGTCACACATTTTACTTGACCCATGATTGAACCCAGATATCTTGATGGATCAATAATTGTCTGGCATAATGAGTTTAATTAACCTTAGCCCTTTATCCAATCTACAAGGTTGACGGTAGATTGATCTATTCTCAATCAACCATTATGAAGAAGCATGTAATTAAGGAACTGCTAAACAATTGATAAGCTTTAATAATCGTTATGAAGGCTTGTCAATGGTATTACCGCAATACTTGTATTGTTTCGGACACTGTATATTTTGGACCATTTGAAATACCTTGTGAAGGACTGTCACTGATTTCTTTGTTTGTTTAATGTTTAATTGGGTTTAATTTTAGCTACATGTATTTCAGTGGGACAGCCCAATGCAGGAAAGAAACCATATTCAATTTCACTGGAACCAAACAGAGACAAAGCAAAGACATCACAATCAACTAAGCTTTGATTTGCCCTGTATCTCTGAGAGCATCAAGGTAACAGGAAACTCCTTCCCAAACCTAGGGGTTTTTATAAACACTTTTTCATCGGGAATACCCTGATGAAAAATAATGGCAAATTGAGTTTTTCTTAAATTTGATATTCAGTTTTGTTTGAGAATTTGAGTTTTGGCTTATTTCGGACACTGGCGAGCTATAAAATTCAGAATTTACAGTGGAATTTCGATGAAAAGTTGGTTAAATTGAGTTTTAGTGCATTTTGCATGCCAAAGACTCGTGAAAAATATTGAGTTTTAAGCAATATCAAATTGAGTTTATGAGAAATTTTTGGCTATAAAAACCCCTGCGTATATGAAATGAATAAACTATATCAGGTCCTTACTTGTAGCATCTTAACAAAAAATATTTGACATTAAAAATTACATCAACATAATGGGAGGATTATAATACAAGTAATAGAATTCAACATTACTGATTATTTTCCTGTCGGATTGCCAGCTCAGGTGTGATGCACACAACTTCCTGTTGACTCTCCTCACTGAGGACATTCCCTGTAGTGTCTTCATCAGTGGAGAGTGTTGGAGCCAGATTCTGTGCTAGGTCGAGTTTTACTGGTCTCAAGATTTTAGCCACTTGGTTGGGCAGTTTCTGAGCACGCTCTCCTCCCTACAACAGTGAACAGAGGACATTTAATTGAAAGAGAGTAGCTCTTCAGTATTAATAGTTTGAGGGATGTTTTATCAATCACCTTTAACATTTAGACTCCTGTGAATTAGAAACCAGACAAATCAAGACATCTGTTTCACAAGGCGGTATGATCGAGGTGAATATGTTTTAAAAAAATGCTGTATTGTTTTATGTGTGGGTGATGGAAAAAAACCACCACAGTTTAGCATTGGCCACATATTGTCTGATATTTGTTTAGGAGATGATAACATCTCAGAATCAAGAACAATAACTCTGGACTATAATTCATTAAAAGAATATTCTTTCTCCAATATAATTATTTCACCAAAGTCAGGATAACATAAATTACAACATCTTGTACTTGAAATTGTGACATTATTGAAAGACAGTCACCATCCTTTACTCTAGCGCTATTTAAACACAACACTGCTACTAATGTTCAAACCACAGTATAGCTGAAAAAAACACTGAATGTGGCATACCAGAGAACCCAATCAATCATGCTACTCTATGAACAAACTACTGTGGCTAATAACCAGAGAGCGCTGAGAGACTGTGGATCTGTGAAAGTTTGTTTGTTTGATTGGGGTTTAACCTCATACTAAAGGGTATTTCACTTATATGATGACGGATTGTTCACTTCACAATGTTCCTTGCCTAATTATGGTGGAAAACTGGGAAGAACCCTTGTAAAAACCACCACCGCGATTGCCGAAGCAACATCTTGTGACTCACTCATATACCTGAGGGTCAACAGACTCGATCACATGAACAGTACATCGAAGTAGGCTTCAGTAAGAGCACTCGGTAATCATTTAGCTACGGCCACGGGGATAACTGTGCACCACAAACTGTAACAGATCACTCCCAGGGAATTACCTTAAAGAAATCCCTGAAGACTATAGACCTATACAGGTGATAATTACGTCCTACAAACTGTAACAGATCACTCCCAGGCAATTACCGTAAAGAAATCCCTGAAGACTATAGACCTATACAGGTGATAATTACGTCCTACAAACTGTGACAGATCACTCCCAGGGAATTACCTTATAGAAATCCCTGAAGATTATTGACCTACACAGGTGATAATTACGTCCTACAAACTGTACCAGATCACTCCTAGGGAATTACCTTAAAGAAATCCCTGAAGACTATAGACCTATACAGGTGATAATTACGTCCTACAACCTGTACCAGATCACTCCCAGGGAATTACCTTAAAGAAATGCCTGAAGACTATGCACCTATACAGGTGGTAATTACGTCCTACAAACTGTGACAGATCAATCCCAGGGAATTACCTTATACAAATCCCTGAAGACGATAGACCTATACAGGTGATAATTACGCCCTACAACCTGTACCAGATCACTCCCAGGGAATTACCTTAAAGAAATCCC
>JAVFBX010125762.1:0-10329 GCA_034783855.1 Mopalia kennerleyi
TGGCCACACAAGGTACTGACTTCAGCGCCCTCGTGCGGCGCTTTTCGGTGACGAATACGCCTCCGCTGCCGTCGGTCAATAGCGAGAACATTACCACATACTTGTACCAACTTTAACTGTGCTACCCCCAAAAATTACTGAATTATCACGCTTTGTATTAAAGAGATAATTCTATTAATATCTCGCCTATGCGTTTCTTTTTTGACAGAGTATATATGGTTGTATTTTCGTAATTTTGCGATAGCGCTTTTCTGGTTTCTTGGTAATAAACAAAAAATAATAATAATAATTCAAGTATAATGTACAACCAGCCTTGAACCTAGAAGATAAATATCTATCATTTTTAGATTTTTTCTTTTTTTAAAATTTTTTCTCCGGTCACGGTATTTTTTGTCGCCTGGATTCCAACGGATCTATATTATAGGTCCACGGTAAATTCAGAACAGAAATGTGATTGGTCATCCTAGATTGACCACTTGAATTCGATTTTGTCAGATCAACATGAGACAGCACCGGGAGCTATATGTATATTGTTTTAATACGATTAAATGCAGGCTTTCCAACTCCCATAACATACACCATTTATGGGTGGGATGGATGGATGGATGGATGGATGAAACGACGGATATTGAACATAACTTTAAGGAGTGTGTCCATTTGAGTAAGGTGCGCAATTGGCTTTTCTTCTGCTACACTTCAATCTCTCCGTTTGATTAACATTGTGACATTCAGAAATTTAACAATATACACGAATATTTCTGATATTTTTCTAAATCAGCAGACAACATGAACATAAAGGTCCATTTTCTCCGAATCTGCAGAAAAGTCCGCGGCGATTCTCATTTGCTCAGGAGACAAAATATTTGCCATTAAACAGTGCTAGTTCTGCGCTACTTTGTATATAAATAACAGCCCCAAAGAGTCCACGACGCTAGTCAAGTTACATAGCAGACAATTTATTTACCACTTAGCACTCATTTGTCGCACTAGTTTGCATCTAAAGAGAAGAGTTCAGGACGATTATCATTTTCTCAGAAGACAATACATTTGCCATTAAGCATTTCAAGTCAGCTTGCATCCACATAGCAATTCTAGAGAGACCACGACGATTCTAGTTTTCCTAGAGGACAATATGCCTATATCTGTTGTATTTGGCCTTGTCATTTTCGCTCTGACTTGCATCTAAACATCAATCATAACATAACAAAGACTTAACGACTATAGTCCATTTCTCCATCAACAATATATTTGTTGATATATTGTTAAAGGCGTGGGTTGTATTAAATAAAAACACAAACCCTTGAGTCACTCCACGTAATCATTTATAAACAAGGATGAGAACATTAGCTGTCGGCCCACATGCCGGGGCCTTTCTCAAGCTCAGGAGTTTGTGTTTTTATGTAATATATTTGTTATTAAGCGATATCCGTTTTGTCAGAAGACAATATGTCGGTTATTTAAAAATTGAAAATAATGCTATTTAGCAGATATATTGTCCACTGTGAGAATAAGTGTCAAAGCGGACTATTTGCTGGGGACGTTATTTAGCTGCTAACTAGAGCAAATCTAACAATGTTTTTAGCGGATATATCGTCTACTGAGTAAAATAACTGCCACAGCAGGCCTATCGCTTTGGAAGGCTTTTAGTCTTATAAAGAAATGAATGAAAATGAATGGAAGTTCATATAAGACAACATTACTCGTCTAGAATGTTGATTTTCCCATTTTAAGTTGTTATTGATTAATTTATTGATTGATTGATTGGTCAATGGATTGGTGATAAACGCAGTGCTGTACAAGAGAATATCCCTGCTATTAAATGTTAGTTTGCTACATTATAGCACGGATGCAAATTATCGTTTAATTAGCGCTAAAGTTGCTAAAAGAAAATCGTGCACTTTGATGGTCCATTAGCAGAAACCAGAAAGCAGAAAGTGTAAAAAGACGTATCTATTGCGGTTGTTTCCACATACTTGCTTCTTCTTGTACTGATATCGGACACTTCCCTTAAGATAATACCAAGATTTCTAGCATGCTTTTGATGTATTCATCTGAGAAACTGCTGAAAGCTACGTGGTTATCTAAGCAAAATGTATAGACCTGACACTCCTGTATAGTCAGGAAAGCTGGTGGATCCTAGAACAAACACTCCGGGTCTAAGGTATGGTACATGCTACTACAAGTTAATGTAATCGAGTGTACCAGACTGTGTAGTCAGACTATCAATTATACAGAGTCGTATATAGTTAGTTAGTGCCAAGGTTTTAAGACAGTTACTATACAATCGTGTCCCCTTTGTTCCTCGATCGACTCTTCTCGTGGGTCAGAAAATCCGATCTGATTTTCATTGGGATGTATATGGTTTAGGTGCCTTTGCTTAGTCGAATCTAGGCTTCTGTTATATCCCCGTCTTCTTTCCATAGTTTACCCTGATTTTTGGATAATGACAAGATTGGTTCCGAAAGAACGAAAGCCAGCTTAAGAGAAACAAGGAAATGTCGTCAAGATATTCGGAGAAAAAAAAGTGTCCTCAGCAGATTTGCTTGGTACAACACCAGATTCTCATATTCCCCATTATTTTCGGGAAAGGACGAGATTCGTTCCGAAAGACGAAAAACCTGGTTCTAGGAAACTGAAAAATATCGGAGTCTGGATTCTGGCAGGCATTGGCAGGTCTTCACAGGAAAAGGACGACAAGTTTTGTACTGCGGCCTATCACCAGAATAACGCGAGTTTACCAGGAACCAGGATTCAATCTGGCTTACAAAGATGCGGGACTATCAGTGGTTATTAGCTTTTATCATTATATTTATGACTTTACATGCTCAGACGGTTAGTGGGAAAATAGTGGGAAAGACTGGTTCTGCTAACCATAGACCCTGGTGCGAATCCAGTTGGATACAAGTAAAACATTTGTGATTCCAACGCACCCTAAAGCATGAGCTGCAGTCGAGCAGAACATCGACCTTCTAGATAAAGTAACGTCTAAAATTATAGTTATTATATTAATTTTGCAACGTTCAGATAAAGACAATAGGCCTGTTTACCAAACATTGAATCAAGTATAACTTCTCATCAACAGTTTCAAGTGAAAATGTCTTTATAATCCATTGTTAAAGACGTACCGTTACTCAACCTAAGTGTACATACCTCACAATGTGATGTTCTGTTCAAGAGGAAAGAAACACTTTATACTTGTTCTGAGAGCTTCTACTTTGTTTTGAGCATACCTTAATACATATTTCACTTTTAAATAATATAATATAATTAGAAATAAATGGTGTAAGTTTTTTGTTTGAATTACGGTGTACGTCATATTTAAGGTCTTTGCGGTCATTTGCCGGCATGCCAATGGCAGTCAAAGTGCTCAAGAAAATCACACTCGATGCCACTGGAAAGAGATAGACAGGACAGTCGACAGACACCATAATGAATTGACTTCATAGCTCTGAGAGCACCAGGACAACTGTTTGAAGAAGCTCTTTCCAATGGTACGCTTGAAACAAGTATATATATAGTAAAATAAATTAAATATTGTTCCTGAATCGCGTTGTTACGTTGAACAAGCCATACGATATAGACCAAAGAGACAGGGATGAATCACTGTAAACCAAGTTAAGCATTTATTTTGTAATTATCTTGACAGAATTCTGATTGGAGAAAAATGTGCAATCTCTGCTGAATGCCACCAATCAAATCAATACGGAAATCGGAGCTAATATTGCATGGTTCTTGTACGAATTTATAGCTTCAGAGCTGTGTTCGGATGATTCTCTGTATAAAGTCAGTCAAAGCTGTCCACACATATGACTCCCTTGATCTAAGAAACGCTTATAGACCACCTCAAGTTTTATATTATTTTTAACTATATTTCTGTATTACAGATAAAATTGCTGCTTCCTCAATCCCTATGCCTCCATTTTTGTTTTTACCATTTATCTCTTTGCCACAATCACGCCACTAGTCAGCCAATCAGCTAACAATAATGTGGATAGCCAATGGCTAGTAGTTGTTCAAGTTAACGTGCTATAAATATACATGCTTACAGTGTTATATATTAGCCAAATTGATATAATATGCGACACGTGCCGAGTGCACATGTGTAAGTTGTTAAGCCGTCCTAGTGATCGCATTCTTTCATATTATATTTCTAAAATTGTCACTTTTGGGTTTCTTTCTAAAATTGGTCAGGGACAATCTAGTTAGTGTTCTGTATAAAAAAAATTCCTCATCCTAGCCATAAATCCTGAATCTGTCAATATTGGTGGTGTTGTATAAGAAGGATCCATAAGAACCTATAACCACATCGATATTAGCCAGTAACTGTGAAATAAAAGCGATTCATGAAAACGTATAAGAATACTGAATTACAAAATCCAGAACACTCATGCATTTACAGTTGGTTAATATTATACTATCTCTCATATATAACGAAGTGTCTATAGTTTGCCGTAATGAAAGTCTGACTCATCAATTTCTGAATTGAAGGGTAGATAATGGCTAACCAAAGCAAGTATCCGTTGAGACATTTACATCAATTCTAACGTATCATTAAATACATTCCCTTCGGGCAGAGAAACACATCTGAACAACACCAGGTTAAACCTGTACTAGGATTAAGCCTCACTAACAATTTATTCGACCGAATATGCATAGTTGGATACATTCTCAGTCACGCTACGATTTGTGGTTACGACTTATAGAGATTCACCATATATGTGGCATTTTGATTGGTCAATAAAATAAGTACGCTATAGACGACCAATCAAAACGCCCTGAAATCGTTACTGCAATCCCCATTGCGAGAATACACCTTTAATGATGTTTCCCTGGTATGATTTTGATGGTGTACTAAAACTAAATAGCCACACTAACACATCCATAACAAGTGTTTCGCTTTTGTAACAAAATAATAGTTCCTCCATTGCTTACCACACAGTCCGCCTGGTCTCACAAGGGTCGAGTCTAAAAAGGATGGAGTTCTATAATTTAATCAAATTGTTTAACGAACTTAGCTTTTTCAAATAATGTAAGTAAGAAATAATTACATGTAGAACGTTAAAGATGAATTAAGACAGGTGGCGAAATCGAAAAATGAATATTTTGTTTTAAGGCAGAATGTACTGTCCTCAGACGTTGGGGGTTTCAACAGTTCAAAACTTAACAGAATGAGACATGGGAACACGGACGAATGGTAAACGCAGTTGCAGAAGCACAAAACAGTCCTGTTGTAAAGACTGAAATGTACTGTGCCTTTTTGTAAACTATAGTTATATTAGTCCTGAAAGTCACAGCCTATATGGGCATCTTACTGTTTACGAAGGAGTCATGTGACTTTAATCAAGGACAACATTTTTTATAGGCCGTATTTCAGGCAAACTTCATCAAAATAATGCATTTTGTCGATACTGATTTCCCCAAATCGAAGGACGGGAGGTTGGGAGGTTTTGAGATGTCATTGAATTGCCCAGTGATTTTCATGCATTATCTTTGTTTTCTGTCAGTGGCATATACAACGGTGTTTTCCTTCACCTATTGCGATGGCGCGTCGCCAGGTGAGTGAAATAGCCTTAAATACAGCGTTAATATCAAATTAGTGAGTTTTGAGTAGTTAAAATCGAACCCTCTGGCTAAGGGCAGTTTGTTTGGTAAGTGGCAATGCTGTCTTTGCTTAGCTCTGGAGGAAAATTCACTGTCCAACATTATGGAAACACTTCACATCTTGGTAGTGTCAATTATTGTTGGAATACATTGCCATTATACAAGCGAAATACCCGGTTTAAAACCCAATCAATCAAATGTTAAAGTCGATTGCTCAGCAAGGATCTGCTTTTGTCAATTCATGTTAATATTGAATAAAACTGATTCGACATATGGAAGGGCTTCAAGGTTTATGCACATACATTCAATAAATCTTATAAACTAATCGTCTGGAAGCGTCATATTTCTCTGATTTTAGACATAGATCTAGACCGCCATTGATGCAAGCCAACCGCTTCGTTTTTGATTTACTCTCCGCTACAACGCAATATGTTTGTGAAGTAGCTCGTTAAAAATGGATAGCTAAGATAATTCACAGCGTCACCTACACAATTATATTTAAAAATCCCAGACAATTCAACCATAATACCACAGGGATATTTTCCAGAGACATTCAGAAGTTGGAAGGGACGTACACAGGGAAGATTGCTGTAAAGTTGCATGCGACGTTCTGGTACAGTTTCTAGCTGCCGTAAAAATCTTTGTTGCTGTTGTAATATTTAAGTGGTATCTTTGTCTCCAACTTTTTTTGTCTACACTTGCTGGTTTTAACAACACTGACTACAACGTATATGAATTGATAGCTGTGGTTCAGAAGATTTCATATTCTTGGATATAGTGTCAGAACCTGTATCAAAACCTTAAAGATACTTTAATCCCTCCTTAGCTAAAAATTTGCGATTTTTATTATTATTGTATATTTGGAAAGTTGAGATAGTGATCTTTATCCTAGAGCAGACCCGAACAATTTGAATTAGAAGACCGTTAACTCTGATGATAAAACTTGGCTACATTATTTACAGCAACGGTGTTTTGACAATTAATTAAATACAGGTACACCTGGAGAGGATTAACAGTCTTCCCGCTGAGCATATACGCGTATCAGCAGTTTCCGTGTAGTGTATATTGAGCACTTATTATCAGCTGTGTATGGCAGTCCGGATTGCCAATGCATATACACTCACTGGCACCACATGTGGTTGATTGGTGTTAGTCTATTAAGAGACAGATCACAGCTTGAATGGGATTCACTTAACATTTGACACGGTCAGCTCTTGTCAATTTTATTAAAAGAACAACTGGTATATTTCACAAAATATATACATAATTATTTGTGAAACATACATAGATTGGGCCAATTCGATATTTAAGACAAATTGTGAAAAAAGGGTTGAACTACTTCAAAGAATTGCGCATGAAAGAGGTACACCCGCGTAAAATATATCAGAAATACATTTTACCTGTTTTCTCTGTTTTCATATTTCAGTGTACCATACTTGGGAAAATGCCTACTCCTCGGCTGTTATTATACCTACAGATCTGATTTTTCGCACATTTCATCGCAACATATTAAACTAAAAACCGTAATTCTGGTTTTTGATATCTTTTTTCGTCTTTTAGATAAAGTTATAAAAAGTTGAAATGTCCCTTTTTTTATTTTTGACCTTTAACACAATATTGCCAAAAAAAATAAGACAAACAGGAAAAAACTGAATAACTGTTTTTTGGTTCATATAATGTATTTATTACACGTTGATGTAAAATTGAACAGTTGACGTAAATGTTGTAAAGGAACTGTGCACAACAGCTGCGGCATCATACGATCCTCACCGCTATGATATGCATTGTTTTAGATCGACTGACAAACACTGTCCGCAGGCTGAAGAGATTACACAGTGTCCATCTGTTGAGGGTTCATCACGATATGTACTCCTTAATTGTCTTATTCTTCATCCTCAGAAATAATGATTATTTTAGGGTTCTTTAGAAACGAGAATTGTTCTAAATGGGGCCAGGATGGTTCTTAATGGTAACAAAAGGTCAAAACGGTTCTTTAATATAGTAAGATAGTGAGAAATACATGGAACAGTTGATGTGGGGGTTCCACATAGAACCACAACGGGTTCCACAGAGCCATGACTGAAGAACCTTAACCTAAAAGGATTTCAGTATAGCCATATTATAAAGCCATTGTAAAGTCATGTGAACTTGGCAAGGTTTATTTAAGTATGGCGAAGGTATATATGCATATAGAATGGTAAATAATCTCCCGGAGAACAGAATGTACGACTTGGATGCACATCACACATCTATCACAGTCGAGTGCAGATGTGATAACACAGTAACGAGAGACTTTAATACGAGGTTTGAGTCCAGCCTCAAGTTCAAATATACTAACCGAGTAAATGATAGACATGCCACCGTTAAAGCGATGAAAACCTTCAAAACATGATCCCATACATCGTGGATACAAACTTAACGTGGGGTTAAATTATATTTTTGTCAAAGTTCACAGCTCTAACATTGCCAGATTGCAGCGTAGTAAGACATCACTGCTGCGAGCATCTAAAAATAGTCCCTGATATTACGTACGTGCCGAGGGCAAGGCAAGACTAGTAACTTACTTATGTTTCAGATGATATACAGAGATTTCTCATGTTTTGAACAGTTTATAGTACTCACCTGAAGAGTTTTAAAGGCTGTTGAAAGAACTGATGTTATCTAAGTAAATATAGATCGGATATAGGCCTACTCTGAAAATACATTGTAAAGTATTCTGGGTTATTAAACAAATAATAATGAACACCCCAGTGTAAAAGTCGAGCGTTTGCTATTTTTACTGTCGACGTGGTACCGTTTTCCAGAAAAGTTGGCTGTTGAATGGATCGTTAACAGCTAACTGTGAGTTGATCTAAATTTACACGCTGAAAAAAACGCTTTCTCAGGACGGATTTATTTCCAAGGCAGACATTGGAAGGTTTGTTTGTTTGATTGGGTTTAACGCCGAGCTTAAGGTTATTTCACTCACATGACGGCATGCCAGTTAAATGGGCATGCCACTCAAGACTCCACCAGCAAAAATACAAGATATGACAGGACAAAGACAAGACAAATTTAACACAGGACGTAAAGCAAAAACATCAAAAAGCGATCGGCTTTATGTTGCCCCTTAGCTCCTTGAGCGCCAGGGCAACAAGACACTCAATCAAGAACAAGGATTACGCTGACAAGTTTGCTTAACAAATATCTACTTAGTTAATAAACAATATTAGAAAGGTTGAAACTTCGAAATCACTAAAAGATGTTTACGTCATCAAGAAGTGGGGTAACATATATTGCAGATTTCTGGATAACAACTTATTATTTTGTAGATAGAACACAACTGTAGATTCATATGCCTGTATTGGTATCTGGCGTACCAATATTTAAACCTTGTGTTATTTCCGAAAAGAAGAATTGGTTATCCCGAAATTAACAGTTACGCAACCAATAATTGTGCGTTCAAAGCATAGTTCTTCAGTTTATCACATGTAGTTTAGCCAATCGATAAACTGGAAAGTGACAGACAATTTCCTCTGTGTGATAAGTAAGTATACAGTCTCAATAATTAAATCATGCTATCTAGGGGGTTATTGCTCATAGAGATATCTCCATTTATTATGGCTATAGAGACACAAGAACATACGAAGACCGAGGTCATCGTAGTAGTTAGAATATTGCTACCGAATTAAAACTTTCCATAAGATCAATTCTGCTGAAATATTGACAAAGCTCCATTTTGGCTTTTCAATCGAATATCGTACAATAAAAGCTAGTATAATATAATGGACTTAAGGAACCCATCCAGGCGAATTTAAAGTCGAATGGCCTCATTTCCTGAAGGAAACATCTATGTTCAGTCTTGCCCCGACCTATAACCTATGGGTCGATCAGACGAACAACACCCTAACAATTGGATTGAATTTTACAAAAAATCTAAATTTAAGTCCTGATTTTTTTTTTAAACATAGGCTCACATATTTCTCATATTTTAGATCATATACTAGATAATTGGATACCGTACTACTTTTCGCCACATTTTGACGCAATTTTTGTCGGATAAGCTCTTAATACAATTTAACAGTTAGAATTTTTAGGAAATTGGCAATATACAGGTTTTGGAATGACATACTCACTGGTCGGTTAACATGGCTAAGGAGGACTTCTAAACCAACGGTCTTGGGCTGAAATAATTAACACTTCCAACAAGTAACCCATCAACATACACATGTACATGAAGGCCTTCTCCAAATTACAGTCCGAACATCCTGTAATCTTTCGGGTCAGACGATACAGTGTTTTCTTATCACGGGAAAATACTGCTTCTGGCGGGTAAGCGATGCAAGTCTACCTCAGGTCTCTGTGTACTATAGAAATCCACCGAGAGCCTGTGAAGCGTGGTTAGATCGCAGAAGTGTTTCCTTCGAGCGTGGGTGTATTTGTAGATGTATGAACAACAGATACAGCCGCCTCAAATCAAATTCACGGAATGCTACACTGGTGAAGCGTGTATTTGACACTGGTGCTAATTGACATATTAACAGAAAGACAGCCAGTTGCTGAACAGGAAGCAGTATTTGGGGAATTTGATTTCGATTACCTCTTGTGGAACAATTTAAATACACACACACACATCAATAATATATTTATGCCAGAACAAGGTTTCCCGAAAAGTTCCAACGATAAACAAAAACGTTGGTAATATACACTCTTAGAAATAATGGTTCTTTGAGGGATTTTTTTATATAT
>JAVFBX010125873.1:0-15754 GCA_034783855.1 Mopalia kennerleyi
ACAGCTGTGCAGTTGACGTCATTCCATATGACGTCATTTTAGAACTCCGCGTGAAGATATTTTAAGAACGAGGTCTACATTGCGTTTTGTCCACGACACGGTTTCAGCCAATGAAAATATACAATCAAAGAACACTATATAATAATCTATATTATTTTAGACTGACATGAAAAAGAAACAAAACACACACAAAAACAAACAATAACCATAGAAACATAAACATGGTCACAGTAATATAATAGGGAAAACAAATTGTCCAGGTAATTTACATAATAGTTCTATCAGAAAGATTGGACGCTCTAGTTTGATATAAAGTGTGTTGACCTCACTCAATATCAGATGTAACAAGTTATTTGTAGACACTCGAGTTTGTTGGCTCGGAGTTCTACGCAGTAATCATGGCAATGTCACATAAACGAAATAGCGAGCAGTAACAAAAATACAGAAACCACAACTGACACGAGGCTTCAATTTGTATTTGCTTGTTCGTTTGATTGATTGGAGTTTTATTTTGTGCTCAAGGATATTTCACTTATATGACGACGGATTGTCCACTTTACACTCTGACGTAGATAAGTCGATAAGTCTTATCTTGGTTTTCCAAAACCAAGATAAGACTAACCAGAGAACCACAGCCGACGCCTAAAAGGGTTTAGCTGCAAACATAAGTGCCAAATTCCACTTACATACACACACGCATGCACCCACACACAACTAATTGAGTCTGGATTTACACTTGGATTTAAAGTGTTTTTATAACAGTTATAGTGGTATTTTCAAGCGTTTGCTTATAATATTGTTTCTAAAGGAAGCCCTCCATTCACAAATTCTTATATGCATTAATCTTTACATGTGTAATACAGATATTTTCGCTAAGCAGCACAATGACCATCTGTTACATTTAGAAGATTACTGTGTTTTTATGTGAAAGTTTTGCTGATGCTAATTGAGCTGGTCCGTTCCGGATAATTTAAAGATTTATTTTCTGGAAAATCGATTCAGTTGAAATGGACTAAATTTGCAATAATCAAAAATATATAAATCAGAGCTGCTTTCGTTGTTACGCAGTCGATAACTTTGGATATCAGTGTGTTCATAGGTTGTACAATTTCCATTTTGGTTGCAAGACAATTTAGACAAACTTTGGCAGGAATCACACATGATTTTGCTCATGTGTTTCTTATCATGGATTCCACATCATGATCTGACTAGATGTCAAGGTCATTTCGACAATTAGTTCCCGTCTGTCTCTTCTACTATTATTGCTCTTGTACAGATGTGTACAAAATCACTTTATTGTTTTTATGGCTACTTAATGAACAGACTGACTCAATAAGCCGGTTATATTACCATCCGCATTAAGCCAGATTGTCTGTCTGTGGTCTATCCAGACTGGCATTACGTAAACAACCTGTGCGTCTAATGGGAAACCAACTCAGAGTTCTTCTTGTTTCAAATGTCTCTCTTTATGTGCTTATTGATGTTGACAAAGTTATCCCCGTGGGAAAACCCTCACGACGGAGTCCGGTTTCAAACTTGCAAAAGATGCGGTTCCGGTGTTATCAAACCGTATCAACTAAATATTTTATATAAGTTGATGAAATTCTTAGGAGAGACAGCGGGAAACTACATTACTACGGGCAAAAATTTATGGAACCGTATCTTTTTCATTTACAAACAGCACATAGGAATTCGTGCAGCCTTATTATCGCGATTTGGACAAGATTGCATATTTTATCACAGTATATTGTAATCACAGCAAAAGTATTATGGACAATTAATCATAACAGAATGTGCATAATCGAAACGGTTCTGATTTTCTATGTGTATTGTGGGGAATTTCACAAGGATGTATTCTATTAAAATACAGCATATGCTGTGAAATTAATTCTTTTGCTCAGTAGATTGATGGACAAAGAAGGCAGAGATCGTTCATTTTGGGAACAATTGATGCTTCTTAAATTAAACAAGATCACCCGAAGCGCTGTGAAGCTGACATTGTTAAACCAGTGGTCTCCACACTGTTCACACACATCACTGTATTACTTGTTTCACGTAAAGTTCCGATAGAATATGACGAGCATGAATCCTTGCAAGTTACAAGAAAAAGGGAAAATTCTCCTTCGCGAACTGTGTCTTGAATGAAGCTTCTATTCAGGTGTTCAATAAACAGAATTCTAAGGGTTGTACCTTTGTATGGATTGCCAGTCGCAGTGATATGTCGTGTGCTAATCACCGTTCTGTCTTGCTATAACACGCTTATAATAACATCGCAGAAGACGTTTTTACTGATTTAAACGGTAGCGTAGAATGAATAAATAAATGTCTACAAGAAGCTCGTGGAAAATTTTGCTGGACCGTATTTTAAAATATTTATTTGAGGTTAATAACAATATTGTTGGATAGAAGCCACACAATCCATACGTAAGTAATATCGATAACAAGACTTTATCCATGTGATCATGGTCTCACAGAAAAACGCTTTCCAGATGTTGTGAACTAGGATTCTTTTCTCTTCAGTTAGTTTGATATTTGTTATTGATTCGCGTGTTGCCTCCTCGATAGATTGCTACAAAGGTGAACACACAAATAAATTAATATGAATGACATAAATAAGTTGTAACCACTACAATATAGCATCTTTTAGTCAAAATATCAACTATAAAGCAACAGATGATTATATTCACGAAATAAAGGTAAATGTATTAATCCTGATGGACCATATACTCATTGCGGAATGAGATTTCCTCTGCCAAAATATTAACTAAAGTATACATTTCTGAAGAGAACAAAAATGGAATGCATTCAAAAAGAGTGGATTTATAAAATGCTCTGGATCCATCGCTTATTTCAGGTGCAACCCAAAGTGCATCCCAGCAATGGTATCCTAAAGCTCCAAGCCTTTAGTTTAATCTATATCAATGTATCATGCCATGTGGGAAAAAAGGTTGAGATTTTGGTCAAGTCTCCAGCTATCACGGATCTGTATTTTCACTTCCAAAAAGGCCAAGCTTGGCATATATCTGGATATGTATCTGAGCAACGTCACGTACATATCATTGTGGTATGAATGTGTAAATCTGCATGAATTATAATGGGTATTGGTTAAAAGCAGGCATTTAAGTGACATATTTGACCATTTTCTGATTTAATTTAAACTGTATTACACTCGAAAAATTGTATACAGAATTTTATCCACCATAAATTTTTAATTTAACTCAGACAATTCGGAAAGTCCCACAACAGTGATGGGGAATGGTAAGCACACAGTTTTCAAAAGATAATGAACATGTTATCAAACCTAAAAACATACTTCATCAATGACAAACAAAAATCTATTATGAGCAATATTTTAATCATATGATGAGTTTTCTGTTACTGGTTGTTATCAGTACATGATTTCTACTGCTTTTCAACTGAAATGATTCAGAAAAAAATGCTTGGGGGTAGTGGTAATTATAGTTTGTTGAATTTTTGTTAACTGATTAACTGTTTATTGTGATATCAATTTTTTAATTTTTTAAATAGAATATACTTTATAGCTTTTGTTGATCGTTTATCTGAATAAGCGATACTATATTAAATTAATAGCATTGCGTGTCCTTTTTCCTAGAGATGTAAAATTGGTACCAGACATGCGGCGTATTTATTTCGCCAGGTCAAGTTTTCATAATACAGACTGGAAGTACTACACAATGAAGAAAAATCTTATGTTGTTCAATATGGTTTACAACACTAATATTTTGGATAATTTGTGTTTTAGATTATCTACGTGAGCAATGCCATTGAAATTGTCGTTAATAATAATTGCTAAAAACTTCTAAGTGTTAATTGTTGAAATGGTAAAATAAAATGGAGCATTTATCTTGTCTGAGCTAACCACGCATATTGATCTGTTCGATATGTTCATTAACAATTGAGCTAGAATGGATCTGTTACAAATATATTACTGATCAACCAGATTGTTTACTTGTTGGTTTTAAAAATGGTGGATGTGACCTATGGTTTTTATCTTATAATTTATTACAAGAGATGTGTGAAAAACAGTGACCAGATATCAAAGATGTCCTTATCAAAAGGAAAATAAATTCCATATGTGGATGTTATCTCTTTGGCTGATAAGGCTATGTTCATGTCGATGTTTGGTAATGTAATGAATGGGTCCATGAGAAAACCCTGTAACCGAAACATCAACTCTGTCATTATAGAATTCTTTAATAGTTGTGTTTCACATCAAGATAAAACCCTTTTGTATCTTATAATATTTGAGTATTATCCAATGAAGCCCAGATAGTGAGTTAACTAAAGAAGAAGTTTTGCTTGTTTGATTGGGGTTTAAAGTCGTACTTACGGATATTTCATTAGTTATATGATGGTGCATTGTCCTGGCTTCAAGACGATGGACACCCGGGAGGAAGCCTCGTAAAAACCATCCTTCGATTGCCAGTCACATCGGTGTGACTCACTCGTATACCTGTTAGTCGGCAGACGTCGAACCCATGAACGGTACATCACAGTGAGGGAAGGAGGAAAAGCTAAACACTAAGCCAAGGGCCTCTAAATATAAAGTGGTATTGAGTATAAACCGTGAGCCTGTTTGTGATTCAATAGTTTATATATACATGTTAAAGTAGTGAGAGCGTTTCGAGGCAGACAGATTACAGGCTTATTTTGAGAGATGTGGGGTTGACGCATGTGTTCGGTTGGCAGACGAGTTGACCTTGTTTAAGTGACTGACAAATGAACAGTTTAAGCGATCAATTTATCGGTAGGTCATGCATTAAACAGTCACCTTAGTTATCCTTGATCTGACTTGGTCCTCCGAAAGAAAACCATGAAAGATAGTCAGGATGAAGTTATCTTTATTCCATTCATTCATGCTAGGATGTCTAATTTTAGGATGCCTCGATATTTAGCTTTCTGTATCACATCGAGGTGTATATTGAAAAGCACACAGCTTAGGCTGTCTAAGTGCGGTCCGTTTTAATAGGATTGATGATGACTACGTTATACCACTCACACCAAACCGTTAAATGAGATTTGGAATGTGGCCGATACGTAAAATGTAACATGCACACACCTTAAATACGCAAACGTTCAATATTTCGGTCATATTTTGCAGTTCTCTTTAGGTTTTATAAAGGACAGGCAATACAGATCAATCTAAAACACGCCGTTTTCTGTTTCTAATAATTGTGCAGAACTGCCACTGTACAAGACTAACGATGGTTTTCTGTTTTGTAGGAAAGAAATGTAAGAAATATACGAGGGATGAAAGAAGTCCCATCAACGTGTTTCAATACTCTAAGATTACCACTGTTTCTCTCACGCTACTCTTATATTACTCTTTATGAGTCAATGGGAAAAAAGTTGACAGATCAATGCTATTGAATGCTTTGTTCTGACCAATAGATGCTTTGCTGATACCATTATTAATGTATTTCTTAATCTAGAATGGTATTGCCAGATGTGCATAAGAGCGATTCCGCTTTGATATCACTTGATTGAGCTCTACGACTCTGTATTAAATATTGATCTATTCAATGTCACATTCATCAAAGATAAACCCACCTGTAATAGGTTACTCGGTGCATTTGTATCACCTATTTTGTTCAGACGCATCAAATGATAATAATACAAAAAAATGTTTATATTTTATATTTTTAATAATTATACAATACAAATGCATTTAGAAAAACACAAAAAACTGATATTGCAAGCCTTTGCCATTATGTATAGTTATTGTTAGCATTCATGGATTCTCTTGAGCAGGACGTCTGCCTTCAATAACGCCAAAGATATGTCACTCCTGTAGGTTCTAAAGTGAACATTCAGGGATTCTCTTCCTCATCTTCATAAAACTTCGTAAGCCAACGTCTGATCGTAAATGACGTCGTCCCTTGTTAAACTTCCATAAAGTGACGTCTTTTACGATAACATTGCTCATATGAATGGTCATGGAAGTGAGTCGAGAAGGATAGAAGGACTCGGTCTTCAGTAACACCAAAGATGTGTAGAGTAAAATAGTTCACTCATGTATGTTGCATCAGTCTATACCATGCCTTAGCCATTCCTGTGAATTATATAGCTCTAGTTTTATACCGACAAATTTACCAGATAACTTTTAGTATTAATGGATATTCTTTGGAATTGTTTATTGTTTAACCGTAAATAAATGTAATTATGCTATAAGCATTCCCTATAAACTCCAGAAATTTGAAAATACAACCCAACAAAACTGCACAGATTATAATTTCATTAAAACTTGGAACGAAACACAAGTCAATACATTGTTCTGCAAAGTTAACCTGAGGGCATTGTGTTATACATAAGAGGACGTCTCGCCTGTTTTCCCAGTAAGTAGCCCAATCAGTACAGGACTAGTGATCTTTATTAATCCCTTCAGTTGGATCACAAAGATACCTGTAGTTCATACAACTGCTGGTCGTGACTGTAATAACAAGGACAGAAAATCATTTTATTTCCAAAACCAGTGTTTAGGAGTGCATAAGTCCGTGCTCAACGAACGAGATTAAAAAAAAATACAGTGGTCGATGGAGGACCGAACACTGTACGATGGTAATTTAAATATCAGTGCTGTTCTGGTTTGTTTATTGTTTACTGGCAGGTTGGAGGTAAAGGGGGGATTTAAATTGATAAGCTTTTGTTGTTGGACCGATTATATCATTGCAAAACCCACTGTAAATTTTATCCAATACCATCTGTTTTAGCGAGTGGTGTGGTGTGAGCGTCCTGTTCCTGTAAGAGCTAAGGTTAAAATGGTTTTATCTCTGATAATTTAGACAAACTGATTCCAGGCATACATTAGTATTGGTTATGTAACCGTATTATAAGTCGTCGTCGTTGAATGGTTAAGTTGATAAACTGTCTTAATTTAGCACTTCAATAGATAGTGTGTTAAAAATCTGTTGTTACACTTAGTTACACTGAAGAACGTCTTTGGTAATTTAAAAAAGTCATGAATTATTATCGAATCCGAAATATCCGATAATTATTCTAAAAAGACTAAAATAATTTTTCTATACATATGTTTTTAAACATACTTGATTAAACCAGCAATTGATCCTTAGCAGTTGGTTTGCGGAAAACCTAGGTAAATAAAGTACGGGTGAGGGAAAATTACTCCTCAATATGTTTTAGGACTATCAAGATTGTTCTTGTCTCTCGCACGCAATCCCTTAATCACTTTTCTTCAGAGGGCAGAAAAAACAAGCGGACAGATCAAGGTTATCAGTGGCTTAAGCTTGATCAATAACCCCGGGTTTTTTTCGTTCGACTTCAGACGCTGTACTTAAAAAATGTTGGTGTGATTACCAAAGTATTTAAGCCCGAGTTCCAATGACTTTTATGGTCACATTTGTCTATAAGGAGATTATAATACAGAGACATGTATCTGATATCCATTTAACGAGGTTTCAAACAAAGCAGGTAGACTTGATTATTAATTATTGATACATTAAGTTCGCCAAATACTGAAAAAATAATTACCAATACTTGATATTTTTCTCATTAGCAACCGACCCGAGTTTTGTCACCTTTAATATTAATACATTTTAATTAATGAAACGAAATTAGTTTTCGGCTTCGTTACCATCTTTTATTGTGTCAATGAAAAAAATCTATATCTTTTTTATTTTTTTATTTACGAAGCGAGATTTTATTTTATTAAAAAGCAGAACAACAGAACTATGGAAAGAGTTGTTTGACCACCTTTTTACAATATGGAACGAGAATGGTCATTAAAATGTTTGGAAACATAGACAAGGAAGTCCCATCCCGTGTTCATTTCCTATGGTGAAATAATAGAGGTTATATGGTGATTGCATATCGGAACGAACGTTTTCAGCTCTCGTACTGGAACGTGACTTAACATTGGAACTTGTAATTCTGACAAGATAACATTACATGCATGTTATATTCCTGGACATTTTTTTAAATCCGACAGGCGTTGTAGTTAATTAACAGTTTGGCTACTAGTCCCATGATAGTTGATTATCAAGGTTCCCGATGTTCTCAAGATGGGAAGTGTTTGCATAATGTTGGAAAGTTAATGTTCCTCCAGTGCTACGTAAATACAGACTTTCTACTCTTCAAACACACTACCTTTAGCTAGAGAGCTGCAGCAGCTTTAGTGACAATAATTCTAATGTCCGTTTTAAAAGTATTTATGTTTGATGTGTTTTTAGCTGTACGATAAGAAGTGAACTTGTGGGGATGTACATTATAATGATACAAGTTTTAAAGTCCTAAGAGATACGTTCCTTTCCTTTATGCCCACATATCTTTTTACAGAGGGGTATAGTGTACCCAATGTGCATACTGTAAAATATATATTGCGACAATAGCTTGACATTTTTGTTTGTTTGTTGGTTCATCCTATTTAACAGTGTCACTAGGGAAGGTTTATGGATTTTGTGTTACTTTGTGTTGTGCTAAACATCCTACTCAAGGGTATTTAGTATATTTGACAACTTGGCATTGTCGATAAATTAAAACAGAAGAGAAACCTTACTCTGAATCTTAGTACAATAGCGAGATCTTCAAGGTCGCAGAAAAACTTCACTTTAATAAACACAAGGACACTTCTTCATGGTGAAGTGGTCTGGAGGGTTCGCTCACGCGAGTGTTAGCTTTTGGTCCACACATCGTGGGTTTGGTTCCAGTTGATGGTCGGTATATTAGCTAGACCGATCGCCGAAATATCGTTGTTTTCTGGGTTGTACACTTTTTGTCTCCCACAATAAAGCTGACCAATGATCTGTAATTGGGATTTAATCATATTTATCCAACACTGGATAAATAAATAGGTAAAATATAAAGAGAGCAGAAACTGAATCTACTTTATGCTAAATGCATAATGAAATATCCGTTATGTCCTTGATAGGATTTCGTACATTTGTTAAAAGATTTTGAAAATAAGTTTTCGACTTTATGAAAATAGGTGATTGAGGAATGCCCGCCATTACAGAATATGTGATTCCGTTTGTTACGGAATGTGCCCAGCGATATTTTGCGGACTGATGTCGGCTGACATAAACAGATAGGTAAACTCGCGAACATATCTACATGTATAATTGATGATCCCCTGAAGAGGATCGGCTGTGGCCTTGTCCTCTACGATTGCAAGTTATCAGTTGATGTGTTTACTATCGGTGTACTGAGCTATAAATAATAGATGATAGTTATACAACACTCATCCCTATGTTAACAGTTACAGAGATTAATCACCGTGTTGTCACGCAATGCTACAATTAGTCATACATGTGCGTCACTAATATCAATAATCACAATATCAATTTTACATAAAATATAAGTTTTAGTCACAGACCCGGGTTCAAATCCAAGAGGAGACAAGACAGTCTTAACAATAACATTAACTTTGTCTTTCAATGTGTTTTCACCATTGAAGTATAAACATGGGTTTATTGTTACACCTTTGATGGTTTGGATAGCACTTCATGAATTCGCCGTTTCAAATTATTGCATGTCAATAAAAAGTAAAGCGACTTTAATAGTTAGTAAGTGGGTTTCCAGAGGCACTGATTTCAGGCATACCTTGATATTCGTCATGGTTAGCTTAATAAACTCTCTTCCTTTAGCACTTCAATCAAAAATGGGTTGAGAATCTATTACAGGACTTAGTTCCACTGAAGATTGTCTTTGGTAATTTAAACAAATTTTGAATAACTGTGAGTTGGAGATCTGAGATGTTCACATTTCAAGTGTAAACTAATTTGGTGAATTTGATTTGCTATTCTACTGAAACATTATGCACAGGATCATTATGTTCATTCAAACAGTGGGGATGGCGGGAAACAAATCATGGCACCTACATGTAGGTTTTTATGTTGGGATTTTCCGCAGAGTACCCTTTCGAAGACCACCAAATGAAGGAAGAAGTCAGATTCTTCCTCTATTTTCAACCGACACTTGTCATTACTTTAGCCCAGTGGATCCACAGAAGTTGAAGTCTGTGAAAAATATATGTAAATAATATACGACTGGGGTAGGAACTCTCATCAATATGTTTAAAGACTAAAGATTAGCCTAGTCTTTCTCACGCGATTCTCTAATCAAAACCTCAATTTTTTAAACTCGAAAGATCAATGTTATACCTTAACTATGACCAACCGCCGTGGGAATTCCCTTTGATACGATGTAGTTAAATAGTAGGCTGTAACATTGAAAAGGTATTAAGTATTGTTTTTCAATGCCATATTCACACGCATGTCTCAAATGATATTTTCACTGCTATCAGGCTTGAGAGCGAACGCGAGGAATTTGATGATACTGTTCAATCAATTTATCTAACCAACAATGAGGTCAATTAGTAATTTATACGGTCTATTTACAGAGGATTTTCTAAAATCTTTAACAATTAATTAAGTATTGTAGGCGAGACAGTTACAACCGCACTGAATGTGAATCCTTATTAAACAATGGAAATATCGTAATGATAGAAATGCGTTTCGATCTGGAGCCTATCTTTCAATGTCTTTTCTGTAAAGAATAATGGAGAAAAACCCCCAAAGCATATCCTTTGTTGGAGCTTCATTTCCTGTGGTGATATAAAAGCGGTAATATGGGATAGCGAAAGAAAAACAACACCCGATAGCGTTTTATTACGATACGTGACTAAACATTGAAATGACCACAAATGTCCACAAACATTGCAGGGACGTTTACGCTTTATCGGACATCTTACACAGTTATTGTAGATGTGTTTTGAGTTATCAACCCTCTGACTAAGCTGGTTCCTCTCAGAGCAGTCGGCCGGTCTTTACTTCGCGCCGGAAGAATATTTCACAGTTCATCCCGGACGATAGCGGGTCACCTCGTGTCAAACAAATAACATTTCTCAAATTATTTTATGTCTTGCTGAACTACTTTGCTTTAACGTGGACAAATAAACTATATTTCTTTTATTTAAAGTTAAAAATTCAACTTTTATGATATTGATTAAATTAATTTGAAATTATAATTACTAAACTTAAATTTTGTCTTTCCCATAGCTTATTTTCTTAACTGACATTGTGCTGTATATTAATTTGGGTAATGGTTTGATATATGTTGCGGTATAGTTCCAGTAATCAACAGAGAAAATGTGTATTACACCAGCATATTTAATTACCAAGTAGCTCGATCAGAATATGCTAAATAAATTAAATATTTAATCTCTTAACTGCCTATTTCAAGTGTTGACAAGAGTTAACATGGAAGTTTTCTGTCGCATTTTTAAGATAATAAAAATCTGGGCATCGAAAGGCTGCCTCATTTTGTTCGGTCCAAATGACTCAAAATATTTTCATGTTTTGTATTGTTATAAGATGTCCTACGGTTTGACAGACACTACCTCTAAAACACTACCTCCGCAAAGGAATAAATGAAAATTACTACTGGAGTTTCATAAATTTGATATCCAGGTCACGAATGTGACATTTTATTCATCCCATAAATGACTTTTTTGTAAAAAAATTTAATCAGAAATCAATATATATTCTCGCTTCACTGTCCAGAGAGAAACGAGTAGCGCGCATTGGTACAAATCACATCTGGGCCAGTGTAAAGCGTCCATCAGGCTGATCAGCACCCGCTGAACAGAAAACAGCAATATTGCAATTGCAATATTTATTAAACTGAAGTATGATATTTTAGAGTACAACAAATTAGTTTTAGCTCAAGTAAACATCGAACAATTAGCCTTGATCCAAGAAGAAAACGTTAAAAAGACATTTGTATACTTCCTACGACCTCGAACTGTGTCGTCGCGAGGGTACATCTACAGAAAAAAGTGCCAGTTGAAAGGCAATATTTATTTAATTGAAATCTGATAGAAAAAAAATAATAGTTTTTCGACTCAATTTCTGACAATAGCTCATGGCAGTATTAAACTGAAATTGACTTATTTATGGTATATATGAGAAGACGTCTCGCCTGTTTCTCCAGTTAGTAGCCAAATCAGTACATAACTACTGATCTGTATTAATCCCTACAGACGGATCACAAATATATCTGCAGCTCATACAACATCTGGTCGTGTCTGTACTAACAAGGAGAGAAAATCATTTTATTTCCAAAACCAGTGTTATGAAGTGCGTAAATCCGTGCTCAACGAACGAGATCAAAAAAAGACAAATACAGTGGTCCATGGAGGACCGAACACTGTACAAGGGCAATTTTAATGTCAGTGCGGTTCAAGTATGTTTATTGTTTACTGGCAGTTTGAAGGTAAAGAGTGGATTCAGTTTGATTAGCTTTTGATGTTATTGTGCTATTACAAAACGCTTCGATGTGGATCGATGATATTATTGCAAAGTCCAATGTAAATTTTATCCAATATCATCTCTTTTAGCGAGGGATGTGGTAGGAGCTTCCTGTTCCTGTAAGAGCGCAGATTAAACAAGAAACAAATCCGTTTTGTGGTGTCACTATATATTGCCGTGAGCTTGTCATCTATTGCTTTCGGTTTTGATTTCTTTCACCTATTGAGCTGGCACGGCGTCATATAAGTGAAATTACCTTCAGTACAGCGTTTAACAAACAAAACCATGAAAACAAGCGGACACGTTACAGGCCATGGAGCTCAGGGCCGTTGATATGCCGGCCAGTATTCAACATCTAACAAATGTTACAGGCACTAAGCGGTTTACATGCCTGTACATTAAAGCCGATATTTCAGCCCTATTTAATATCAAACGAAACGGCGTAAAGGGGAAATCTATTGAGAATAAAGCGGCGTGCTATTTCTCTGACAGCAGTCATGGTAATTTCACTCATCCAACTCGATTTCGGTGAAATGCAGATTAACTATTGCGATGGAAAAAAACAACCCAGTCCTTTTATTTTCCTATTGTTGTTATTTGAGTCACGGCCACATATTCTGTGAACTGTATCGATACCAGATAGAATCTTAATAGTCTTAAATGGAAATCAACAATACTGTTCTGTCCTGGTTGTGTAACTCGCTAAAGAAAAGCAGAGTATTTCCTCTGTGCCTAAATTTTAATATTCAATAAGCACATGCAGGGTATTTTACAAAATGGCTATACTGTATTATAAACTGCTGCAGATACAGCACAGCTTAATATAGATATATTGGTGTATTTTACTTAAACTGAAATACGCAACCTTCTATCAGTGTCTATCTCTCGGTTGCAGACCGTTTACTTTGAGTCTGTATATCGAAGAAAATGAGAATTATTTTTATCGTGGCCTAAAATCTTTCTTCAAAAGTACATAGGGGATGATTGGCTATCGACGTTGACGTAGTCACATAACATAGCGTAATGCTCAATCATCTCCGTCAACAAGAAATTGGGTTAGATATACCAGCAGTTATGAACGGAAACTATGTTGCAGGCATACACTATTTGCGAAGTACAAAGTGTTTCAGTCGTGCGCCAGTTTGGCTGAACTAAAAATTTATTTTTCATACATGTATGATATTTATCTTGATTTCTGAATATACATTCAATGGCTGAAAAAAGGAGTCCCTAAATATCAGGTTCAGTAAACTTGATGAAAGTCCTTGTACCAATGTAACCACATTGGCATACGATTTACACGGTTAGGCCTACAAAGTAAACTCCTCGTCACGTAGTATAATTTGTTTTACTTACTCGTTGTAAGATTTAATGGGTATACGATATTTCTGGATTATTTTTCTTCCCTCATTATCGATGCTCATGAGAGAATATACAAAACGTTACTAGTATCGTAGACATAAAACAAACATTTTCGGTTATACTATCAAGTCACCTGTTTTTTTAACAAATGTAACATTTTGTTTGAGTACATCACAAGGCTTCGCGTGTCCATCTAACATGGTATATGTGGACAACTGAGTTTTCTAGCACAGCGAATACTATGCTCTAAAGCTTGCTGTTAGGTAACTTTAGCAAAGAGCCGTGCTTATGAATGGTATTTGTCACAAACATGCCATATAGCCATACAATCCTCGGAGTATAACTCAAGTATATTTATGCTGTTAGGTATGGAGGGTTTATTGAACCATAACCCTTCACTTTGTATAAAGTGCACCGCCGTCATATCAGAGACAAAAAAAGATTAAATAACTTTCGGTATATAGGTTTTTAAACATACTTGATTAAGCCACCAATTGGTCCTTAGCAGTTGGTTAGCGGAAAACCTAGGTAAATAATGTACGGTTGAGGGAAAATTACTCATCAGTATGTTTTAGGACTATCAAGATTGTTCTTGTCTCTCGCACGCAATCCCTTAATCAGTTTTCTTCAGAAGACAGAAAAAACAAGCGGCTGACAGATCAAGGTTATCAGTGGCTTAAGCGTGATCAATAACGACTTGACAAATGTTGGTGTGATTACCAAAGTATTCAAGCCAGAGTTCCAATGACTTTTATGGTCAGATTTGTCTCTAGGGAGGTCATAATACTGAGACACGTATCTGATATCCATTTAACGAGGTTTCAAACAAAGCAGGTAGACTTGAATATTAATTTTTGATACATTAAGTTCGCCAAATACTGAAAAAAATAATTACCAATACTTGATATTTTTCTCATTAGCAGCAGACCTGAGTTTTGTCGCCTTTAATAATAATAAATTTTAATCAATGAAACGAAATTAGTTTTCGGCTTCGTTACCATTTTTTATTGTGTCTATAAAAAATCTATATCTATTTTTTTATTTACGAAGCGAGATTTTATTTTATTAAAAAGCAAAACAACAGAACAGTGGAAAGAGTTATTTGGCCACCTTTTTTAATATGGAACGAGAATGGACATTCAAATGTCTGAAAACACGGACAAGGAAGTCCCATTCCGTGTTCATGTCGTATGGTGAAATAATAGAAGTTATATAGTGATTGCATATCGGAAAGAACGTTTTCATATCTCGTACTGGAACGGGACTTAACATTGGAACTTGTAATCTGGACAAGATTACATTACATGCATGTTATATTCCTGGCCTTTTTGTTTTAAAAGCGACATTTGTTCTTGGTTAGTTGTAGTTAATTAACAGCTTGGCTGCTAGTCACGTGATAGTTTATTATCAAGGTTCCCGATGTTCTCAAGATGGGAAGTGTTTTCATAATGTTTGAAAGTTAATGTTCCTCAAGTGCTTCGTAAAGACAGACTTTCTACACTTCAAACACACTACCCTTAGCTAGAGAGCTGCAGCAGCTTTAGTGACAATAATTCTAATGTCCGTTGTGGGGTTGTACATTACAACGATCCAAGTTTTAAAGTCCTAAGAGATACGTTCCTTGCCTTTATGCACACATATTCTTTTACAGAAGGGCATAATGTGACCAATGTACATACTGTAAAATATATATTGCGACAATACCTTGACATTTGTGTTTGTTTGTTTAAGCTGACATTTCTGTGTGATAGGCCTACAGTTGGTTCATCCTATTTAACAGTGTCACTAGGGAAGGGCGATGGATTTTGTGTTACTTTGTGTTGTGCTAAACATCCTACTCAAGGGTATTTAGTATATATGACAACTTGGCATTGTCGACATATTAAACCAGAAGAGAAAACTCACTCTGAATACTAGTACCATAGCGAGATCTTCGAAGTCCCAGAAAAACCTAACTTTCATATACACGGTCAATATTCTTCCATAAAACCATATCCTTTATTGTGGTTCATCAGAACAACGACTAACTGACCTAAGGTGTAACTCTTCACAACAACACAAATACACCTCTCCATGGTGAAGTGGTCTCGAGGGTTCGCTCACGCATG
>JAVFBX010125984.1:0-15754 GCA_034783855.1 Mopalia kennerleyi
TGTCAAATTTTTCCAGTTTCCCTATCTCCTGAATGTTAAAGTTTTTTAAAACATGCTGTCCAAATGAGGCAATTGTTAAATTCAGGGTGGCCAAAGGACGTTTGGACACCTCCTCCCTAATCCCTTGGGTCATCAGTCATGGATTCTTCATACGTGCCATGATACAACTCCTAATAACATCCTTTCACATCCAAAATCAAAATTGTCCAAACTCCACTGTCAGGGTGAGACTTGGCTGAAGAAAAGGAACAGATATCCATAGCGATATCTTCTCTGTTCTCACTCACTCAAATTTCAAAGCTAGATTAACCCAGGAAAACACCCGATGGTTCCACAAATTAGGGACAATTACAGATGAACCAAAACCCTTTGATGCAATTATAGTCTCAAGATAAAAAATGCACCTGTATTTGATAGTTTTGGAAGATTCCTGTGGAATGGTTGGTTGATTGATGTTTTACACGGAGATTAAGGATATTTGACTTATATGACGGCAGTGTATTCCGACAATAATTGATTGTAGCACAACCAAGATGTGAAGAGTTTCCATAATGTTGGAAAGTTAATTTTCCTCCAGCACTAAGTAAAGACAGTATTGCTACTCTTCAAACAAACTGCCCTTAATACCCAGACGGCTCTTGTGGAAAGCGCCTTGGTGATCTATGAGCTGTTTTTGTCATATTGAAGAACATCTTCGTGTCCAGTACATGTGTAGTACCATAGATTCATAGATGTCAAAATATTGAGTTTTTTACTTAAAAAATTCAGTTTTTTTAGTGATGTATTGAATTGTTTTCATTTTTTAAAGCCCAACTATTTATTTTTATCATACTTAAACATTAGAAATGGAGTCTGAATTAAGTTTTTTAAAAATGATGTGTTAAAATGATGTCTCAAATTGAGTTTATTCTCCGGATTAACTACCATTTAGGGTAGTCAAACTGGGCGTCTATGAACCCCTGGTAGTACATGTACCTGTCTTGATTTCTTGCCACTGCTTATCTTTGATGTAAAAAGTGGTATGCTTCCCCGACTGAGCTGCCTGGTATGTAACAATTGCATATGGTTACAATTCTCCACAATACTAACATGAACTATAAATATTTAAATAACATTTCATTTTCTCCAATTTACCAAGTTTTCAAGCCAGATCAGCTGAGAACAGCATGATATTATTCCAAACATAACAATAACATAAAATCATTTCTGTGTTGAATAGTGAAATGACATGTGTTTCCAAGGGCTTATACCCGTCCACCCGTCCAAGTGGACTGGCACCCTGAAGTGAACAATTGTCTCATTTGGACACCCTGTTTTAAGAAACTTTAACATGCAGAAGATAGGAGAACTGTCAAAATTGGACGCTCAGTTATTTGAAAAGTGAGGCAAAATGACCATTTTGGACACCCTACGTGTACTTCTGATTTCTGGCTACACCCCTGTGTGTTTTCTATGCAACATTGTAATTAATAATTATACTGCATAGAAACATGTGGCATTAATTTTTGCAGCTGTGAAAGCATTGATGCACAAAAAAATCCAACATGTGACCAGAACATCCAAAAAAGATTGGTAATTCAACACTTTAACCTGGGCTGGAGGTTATTTATATTAGGAAGTTTACAGCAGTATATCTGAGACAGTGGGTTGACATGTGGTCACCATACCTTGCTCCTTACCTGTTTAATTAGCTGTGTTAGTATAAGGACCATGTTAAATCCATACACACCCCTGGCCTACTTGTCCATTCAATGGACAATACTAACAACCCTCTGTATTGGGAACAGCTTTTCATAAACCGTGTCATTTAAGGCCAACAAATAAGCTTCAGACGGACTTAAGCTGCACAAGTGTTTATGGTAGATTTGTTAATTTGGGTGTTTTTTATACTTGATCGATTACTGAATTTAGTGTTTAAAAACATGCTCAAAGGCACTCCAGATTGTCCTGAACACAAAACGTACATGAAATACCACAGATTTCGCTTCAAACCCTACACACACATTCATGTAAAGACTTCACCTATTATTTATTTTCAAGATTTATACCCTTGACATGGGTTTGTTAATTTGTTTGATTGGGGTTTAATGCTGTACTCAAGGGTATTCAACTTCTATGACAGATTGTCCTCTTCATAATGTTCCTAATTGCATTAAAAAACCGAGAGGAAAGCTCGTAACCCCCCCCCCCCCCCCCCCAGAGCCACACAGTGTGACTCACTCATATACCAGAGGGTCGACTCAATCCTGTGAACAGTACATTGAAGTAGGATTGGTAAGCACACTCTATAAGCACTCCTCCATGACATGGAAACTTCATTAGATCTGGGGTTGTATGGTAACAGAATGCATGATTTTCTAGTTTTACATACGACAAACATGTACGCCTTATATCAATATCAATATGTTAAGCGTTTTGTTGGAACATTTATATTCCTCAATATAACTTAGTAAAGGTAGTATTACTATGCTTGGAACATATTGTCGGTAGCCAAAATGTAGGCCCTTTATAAAGTGCTAAAATAACTTTAAAATGGGCTTACATGTGTTTCTTTGACCCATTAATATTTCCGTATATAAAATGCGTAAAAGCATGACATAAAAATGGTAATTGTCAGCACCTAATTTGTTCATTCTTGCCAATTTTTGTTTGGCCAATGCAGGGTCAGGGCAGGTGTATTGCAAATATTGATATTCATTTTTTCTCTTCAAGGTTTAATTTTACACATAAACTATAATATGCTAATCTGTTTTATAAGCCTAAACAGGGTGTCTTATTTTACTGTTTCCCTATCTTTCCCATGTTAAGTTTGACTGAAGCCGAGTGTCTCAAATGACTTCTTGGGTGTGTCAAAGACACAGAGACACCCCTCTGGCTAAGGCCACGTAATGTTAGCAGAACATCAAATTTGATGTGAGCCAAACTTGTCTTTGTGCTTTAAATCAAAGTGGCAGAGACAGGCATGTTTATATTAAATGGGTTCCTTGGGTGTAGTTTGCTCATCACCTAATTACAGTATAAATACAAAATCCACATCAGAGTATAACATTTACTATCAATGTTCTATGTAAAGCTGCAGGATTTCCAGTCTGCTTACGTCACTGGCAATGTAAACAATTGAGAGTAATCTAAAACTAACGATACCCCGCCCAATTGTAACCCACCAGGCACATGCTATCCAGTTCTCAAACTGATACCTTAACCTATTGTATTTCACTGTATCATGTATTGTATATCTACTCTAACATACAGTATTTTCTTTATTTTTGGATAACACTTTCTTCGTTTGAACAGATTCTAGTTCAGAAAATATAACATATGAAATTCCAAATCTATGTCTAGTTTATATGCGATCGAAAATTTCCCATTACCCAACAGATAATTTAAAGACAATGTACTGAATATTTTTAGCCCAAAATCAACTGAAAATAACTCAATTAGTCTATCGTTTTCAGCACCATCAAAAAATTGCGTTTACCAGTATGTATGATTATAAATATTTAAAAAAACTTTGTATTTTACAAAAGTTTTCAGGAACAGAAGGACAAATGGAAAAAAAATGGATTTATCCATCTATCAATAATGTAATTATTGAAATTGACTATCTGTCTACAGCTACAGTTAATTTTTTTTACTTTTTGTCTACATTGTACAGTTCATTAGTGGTCACATCATCTGTCGTCCCATATTTTGGAAGAAAAGCGACAAGGCGTCAATGTACTTAATAAATAGGCTGTACCCGTTAAGTAAGCTAAATCAAGAAAAACGACTGAAATGCTCTTCATTTCACATAGGTGGGCGTCCAATAAAAAGGTCTTAATGGACAGCTAATGTGATAAATAGGAGCATTTAACACTCATTTCTAACACTGGAGTAACACCTTCAGTTCCTCACTGAATTTATTTCATGACCTGGGCCGAAGCCTAGCTTATCCAAGCTCTCTCTGGTGTAAAGGCTAAATACATTCACACTGGGCAGGTAATATGGCAAGGTCCCCTCCAAACAAACCCTCCCTGAAATGCTGGCTCTATGAAGGGGCGATTAACATTTGTAAATTCCCTGATAACTCTAAAGATAAATAAATTAAATTAAAAAGGAATATTTTATAATCAAATTAAATGAGGAATCAGAGGATATCATTGAATCCAATTTTACTAGAATAGTTTTTGTACTTGAGGTAATTACATTTATGAGCAGGGCAATTTCTAGACAAATTTCCAAGGTTCCTATCCCATAATCAGGGTTGTGAATCCGGTTTAAGCTTGATTTTAACAGATTTTACGAAAATAGTAATATATATTGACATTAATTTGGGCTTGAAATAGTCTGGGCGCCCATACGTTTTCCGTAACTAAAATGGCTCTGGATACTGCTCTGATGAGAGGGCAAGCCAGCTTTCTGAGTAAAGGAAACCATCTTCAACTCCACGTCAATGACAACAACTGTATTACATGTATGTACACAACAGAATATTTTTCTGTTAAACACGTAAGCTTACACATGAAACATTATTTCAAAAGCTGGATACAAAGCAATCAGCATTAACGGAATAAAAATCTTCAAAAAGTGTCAGTTGACAGGCTTGTGTTGTAATCTTTTCCAACATAACCTCAAAATCGGTCAACTCAAATTTTGTGAGATAACATAAATATTTGCTGATTTTTTAAATCCATAATCATAAAAGTGCAATTATGAAAAATAAAGCAAAATTTCTTTATAATGCAAATTTCAGTGATGATCGAATAAATTTATCAAAATCAATAGCAAAATATAAATATATAGACGAACTTTGCAAACAATTTGGGAAACCTATAAAGGGTCCTCCTAAAATAAATTTGCGTAACCCTGGGAAGACCCTGTTCAGTAAGTCTCCCCAATAGCACCGGCCTGGTTAATTTTTGAATTCTTTGTTGTTGCTGTTAAATGAGGAGCCCTATATCATCATTCATTCCAATGAACAAGTGTTTGACAATAAACTATAATGCTGTGATAGTTTGATCCAGTATTTTTTCATGCTCCAATTATTGTTATCATATGATATGAGTACACACAAAGGGCAATTATCTATTTTAGTCATACTAATAATAACTGCCCTTGATAAATTAGTTGACAGCTTTTCCTTCATGAACACTGGTGACATAGCCCAATCATATAAAAATAGCCCACCCAAAAGATAAACACTAAAGGAGACGTTAAAACTTTGACAACTGCCCAGAACACTCTTCACCAATTTTGTATTATATACTAGTATTCAAACATCAGCGGTATTGATCCCAAATTGGACAATCAATAAATTATAATGCATTTGCCATTTTCTGTACAATAATGGTTAGTATTATCAATATGAATTAACGCTTATAAATTATCTTTTAGGTAGGGCTGATTTCAAAGTCCAGCAAACTATTTAAAACGTGGACTATTTCATCAACTCACATCATAAACCAGGAACAAGACAATAATAAATTTTAATGTAAATTATTGTAATTGCAAAACAAAACGATTTTTTATTTTTATTTTTTTTTCATAATTTTTCCCAGACATTTATTTGTATATATGTATATAATATATTAACCTGTAGAAGGAAACAAATCTTTTGTACAACAACACAAACCTCTGACATGCAATTACCCTATTTATGACAAACATGCTCATACTCACACAAGCGCACTAAAGCATGTTTTACATCACAAATGCCTAAAAACAGTTTAATTAGAAATTCCTCATACTTAAATTTCACGTTCAAGTTCCACGCATGTTTGAAGTGTCTTTTAATATAGCAGCTAAAAATGCCTATCTTAATAAGCTTTATCTTTCTTATTAACAACTTATTTATCACTGTCCTTTGTTTCATTAATTACTGGAAGGGAGTGAACAGGTATGGTCTGTTCTGGTCTAATAAGTGTCTACATTATATATACTGTCATAGATAATTACCAGTAGACGTAATGAAGAAGGTAAATATGAATGCATGTTTGAAATGCATGGACACAAATTGTATGGCATAACCTATACCTAGATGGGCAAGGGTGATACAACATCTAGTAAATAAACTAACGAAAATATTAAACTTATTGCCCATTCAATTTTTTTTTTTTAATTTGTTTTGAGCCCTGCTCAGGGGCTTAGCCGGAAATCAGAAGTAGTGTGTCCAAACTGGTCATTTTGCTTAACTATTTAAATAACTGGGTGTCCAATTTTGACAGTTTCCCTATCTCCTGCATGTTAAAGTTTCTTATAACAGGGTGTCCAAATGAGGCAATTAGTCACTTCAGGGTGTCCATTTGTACGGGTGGACGGGTGTCTGCCTAAGCCCTTGGCCCTGCTGATAAAGACAGTTTTCACTTTTTAAAGAATTGTATTAAACGCAATGTCAAATTAATTGAGAACTGAGCCTGTCATACAAACTTTTATTCCAAATAAAAAATCATGAACAGACTGGATTGGTTCTACTCTTTACAAGACAATTATGAGATGTCAATTTATTGTTTGTATAATAAAGACAAATTTTCTTCTTTCAACAACTAACTTGATTTTCTCCTCAGACTGGTAGGCAAAAATCATTGTACGCATAAGTCACGTCAATTTGCTTTATGATGTGTACGATCCAAAACTAGGGGACGTTTATGAGCAATACTTAGGTAAAGATGTTCAATAGGTAAAATGTGTTCCAATATTTGACCAGAATGAATAATGAAGTTTTTGTCATTAACCTCGATGACTTCAGCAGAAATCGGAAGAACGGACAAAAGCCTATGATTCAGTGTGTTTGTGTGTGAGCCCCATACTGCACCGTATTGCTAAAAGCTTTACATTCATTCCTGTACATATCTTAAAAAGTCGAAAAGAAAAAAATGGAGTTAGCATCTTCTTTGTAAATAAAAAAAATAAACAGCCTTGGAGCGTATTTTGAATTGTTTAATCAAGGTAAAAATAGCACTAATTTGTGATATTTCTGTGCTTCAAAAATCCAAAGAAAAAATAAAATAATTGGAGATTAGGGTATTTACTGTTGGATGAAATTACCCAGTCTCACCTGGCCTACCTCCAATCTGAAGGAGTCTAGGGGATAGCCTGGATTTTATTTCTCTTTTTAACGCGGATAAATCGATTTTTCACACTGGTTTGAGCACTTTACAGGTATTCGACAAATAAATCTACTGATGACACAGGCTTAACCAAACAGTTCAGACCAACAGAACAAGGTCCACATTCTATAGAGAACTATCAAAACCAGCAGACTTAATTAACACTGGAGTGGAGAGTCGTGGGCTTTGATCCATTGGGGTTTTACAGTGTACTCAAGGGTAATTCACTTATTATTTATTATAGGACGATGAATTGTCCACTTAATAGTTTGCCTTACTTTAATATTGATTGATTGATTGATTGTTTTTTTATGCTGTGTTCAAAGGTATTTCACTTATATGACAGCGATGTATTCCAACAATAATTGACACCAGCACAACCGAGATGTGAAGCAGGCCTGTGCTGTAACATTTTCTTAGGTAACCTATAAGAGGTTACCCAAAATTTTGTAGGGTAACCCAAAACAGGTTGCCTAGACACAAATTCAACTGTTGAAGTGACTTTGGGTAACCTGTAACAGGTTTCCCAAATTTCACTCTGGGCGAGCACCAGGCGAACCCATTCGACAGTTCACCATAACAGCACAGGTATGTGAAGCATTTCCCTAATGTTGGAAAGTGAATTTTCCTTCAGTGCTAAGCATAGACAGCATTGCTACTCTTCAAACAAACTGCCTTTAGCCAAAGGGTACCTTACTCAAATACGGTGGAAAAGTCAGATAAAAACTTGTAAAAACTGCCCTTAATTATACAATTTCTGGATAACCACTTCTTGTTTTGTGATAGAACACCGGTGTTCTATCACAAAACAAGAAGTGGTTATCCAGAAATTGTATAATTAAGGGCAGTTTTTACAAGTTTTTATCTGACTTTTCCACCGTATTTGAGTAAGGTACCCTTTGGCTAAAGGCAGTTTGTTTGAAGAGTAGCAATGCTGTCTATGCTTAGCACTGAAGGAAAATTCACTTTCCAACATTAGGGAAATGCTTCACATACCTGTGCTGTTATGGTGAACTGTCGAATGGGTTCGCCTGGTGCTCGCCCAGAGTGAAATTTGGGAAACCTGTTACAGGTTACCCAAAGTCACTTCAACAGTTGAATTTGTGTCTAGGCAACCTGTTTTGGGTTACCCTACAAAATTTTGGGTAACCTCTTATAGGTTACCTAAGAAAATGTTACAGCACAGGCCTGCTTCACATCTCGGTTGTGCTGGTGTCAATTATTGTTGGAATACATCGCTGTCATATAAGTGAAATACCTTTGAACACAGCATAAAAAAACAATCAATCAATCAATCAATATTAAAGTAAGGCAAACTATTAAGTGGACAATTCATCGTCCTATAATAAATAATAAGTGAATTACCCTTGAGTACACTGTAAAACCCCAATGGATCAAAGCCCACGACTCTCCACTCCAGTGTTAATTAAGTCTGCTGGTTTTGATAGTTCTCTATAGAATGTGGACCTTGTTCTGTTGGTCTGAACTGTTTGGTTAAGCCTGTGTCATCAGTAGATTTATTTGTCGAATACCTGTAAAGTGCTCAAACCAGTGTGAAAAATCGATTTATCCGCGTTAAAAAGAGAAATAAAATCCAGGCTATCCCCTAGACTCCTTCAGATTGGAGGTAGGCCAGGTGAGACTGGGTAATTTCATCCAACAGTAAATACCCTAATCTCCAATTATTTTATTTTTTCTTTGGATTTTTGAAGCACAGAAATATCACAAATTAGTGCTATTTTTACCTTGATTAAACAATTCAAAATACGCTCCAAGGCTGTTTATTTTTTTTATTTACAAAGAAGATGCTAACTCCATTTTTTTCTTTTCGACTTTTTAAGATATGTACAGGAATGAATGTAAAGCTTTTAGCAATACGGTGCAGTATGGGGCTCACACACAAACACACTGAATCATAGGCTTTTGTCCGTTCTTCCGATTTCTGCTGAAGTCATCGAGGTTAATGACAAAAACTTCATTATTCATTCTGGTCAAATATTGGAACACATTTTACCTATTGAACATCTTTACCTAAGTATTGCTCATAAACGTCCCCTAGTTTTGGATCGTACACATCATAAAGCAAATTGACGTGACTTATGCGTACAATGATTTTTGCCTACCAGTCTGAGGAGAAAATCAAGTTAGTTGTTGAAAGAAGAAAATTTGTCTTTATTATACAAACAATAAATTGACATCTCATAATTGTCTTGTAAAGAGTAGAACCAATCCAGTCTGTTCATGATTTTTTATTTGGAATAAAAGTTTGTATGACAGGCTCAGTTCTCAATTAATTTGACATTGCGTTTAATACAATTCTTTAAAAAGTGAAAACTGTCTTTATCAGCAGGGCCAAGGGCTTAGGCAGACACCCGTCCACCCGTACAAATGGACACCCTGAAGTGACTAATTGCCTCATTTGGACACCCTGTTATAAGAAACTTTAACATGCAGGAGATAGGGAAACTGTCAAAATTGGACACCCAGTTATTTAAATAGTTAAGCAAAATGACCAGTTTGGACACACTACTTCTGATTTCCGGCTAAGCCCCTGAGCAGGGCTCAAAACAAATTAAAAAAAAAAAATTGAATGGGCAATAAGTTTAATATTTTCGTTAGTTTATTTACTAGATGTTGTATCACCCTTGCCCATCTAGGTATAGGTTATGCCATACAATTTGTGTCCATGCATTTCAAACATGCATTCATATTTACCTTCTTCATTACGTCTACTGGTAATTATCTATGACAGTATATATAATGTAGACACTTATTAGACCAGAACAGACCATACCTGTTCACTCCCTTCCAGTAATTAATGAAACAAAGGACAGTGATAAATAAGTTGTTAATAAGAAAGATAAAGCTTATTAAGATAGGCATTTTTAGCTGCTATATTAAAAGACACTTCAAACATGCGTGGAACTTGAACGTGAAATTTAAGTATGAGGAATTTCTAATTAAACTGTTTTTAGGCATTTGTGATGTAAAACATGCTTTAGTGCGCTTGTGTGAGTATGAGCATGTTTGTCATAAATAGGGTAATTGCATGTCAGAGGTTTGTGTTGTTGTACAAAAGATTTGTTTCCTTCTACAGGTTAATATATTATATACATATATACAAATAAATGTCTGGGAAAAATTATGAAAAAAAAATAAAAATAAAAAATCGTTTTGTTTTGCAATTACAATAATTTACATTAAAATTTATTATTGTCTTGTTCCTGGTTTATGATGTGAGTTGATGAAATAGTCCACGTTTTAAATAGTTTGCTGGACTTTGAAATCAGCCCTACCTAAAAGATAATTTATAAGCGTTAATTCATATTGATAATACTAACCATTATTGTACAGAAAATGGCAAATGCATTATAATTTATTGATTGTCCAATTTGGGATCAATACCGCTGATGTTTGAATACTAGTATATAATACAAAATTGGTGAAGAGTGTTCTGGGCAGTTGTCAAAGTTTTAACGTCTCCTTTAGTGTTTATCTTTTGGGTGGGCTATTTTTATATGATTGGGCTATGTCACCAGTGTTCATGAAGGAAAAGCTGTCAACTAATTTATCAAGGGCAGTTATTATTAGTATGACTAAAATAGATAATTGCCCTTTGTGTGTACTCATATCATATGATAACAATAATTGGAGCATGAAAAAATACTGGATCAAACTATCACAGCATTATAGTTTATTGTCAAACACTTGTTCATTGGAATGAATGATGATATAGGGCTCCTCATTTAACAGCAACAACAAAGAATTCAAAAATTAACCAGGCCGGTGCTATTGGGGAGACTTACTGAACAGGGTCTTCCCAGGGTTACGCAAATTTATTTTAGGAGGACCCTTTATAGGTTTCCCAAATTGTTTGCAAAGTTCGTCTATATATTTATATTTTGCTATTGATTTTGATAAATTTATTCGATCATCACTGAAATTTGCATTATAAAGAAATTTTGCTTTATTTTTCATAATTGCACTTTTATGATTATGGATTTAAAAAATCAGCAAATATTTATGTTATCTCACAAAATTTGAGTTGACCGATTTTGAGGTTATGTTGGAAAAGATTACAACACAAGCCTGTCAACTGACACTTTTTGAAGATTTTTATTCCGTTAATGCTGATTGCTTTGTATCCAGCTTTTGAAATAATGTTTCATGTGTAAGCTTACGTGTTTAACAGAAAAATATTCTGTTGTGTACATACATGTAATACAGTTGTTGTCATTGACGTGGAGTTGAAGATGGTTTCCTTTACTCAGAAAGCTGGCTTGCCCTCTCATCAGAGCAGTATCCAGAGCCATTTTAGTTACGGAAAACGTATGGGCGCCCAGACTATTTCAAGCCCAAATTAATGTCAATATATATTACTATTTTCGTAAAATCTGTTAAAATCAAGCTTAAACCGGATTCACAACCCTGATTATGGGATAGGAACCTTGGAAATTTGTCTAGAAATTGCCCTGCTCATAAATGTAATTACCTCAAGTACAAAAACTATTCTAGTAAAATTGGATTCAATGATATCCTCTGATTCCTCATTTAATTTGATTATAAAATATTCCTTTTTAATTTAATTTATTTATCTTTAGAGTTATCAGGGAATTTACAAATGTTAATCGCCCCTTCATAGAGCCAGCATTTCAGGGAGGGTTTGTTTGGAGGGGACCTTGCCATATTACCTGCCCAGTGTGAATGTATTTAGCCTTTACACCAGAGAGAGCTTGGATAAGCTAGGCTTCGGCCCAGGTCATGAAATAAATTCAGTGAGGAACTGAAGGTGTTACTCCAGTGTTAGAAATGAGTGTTAAATGCTCCTATTTATCACATTAGCTGTCCATTAAGACCTTTTTATTGGACGCCCACCTATGTGAAATGAAGAGCATTTCAGTCGTTTTTCTTGATTTAGCTTACTTAACGGGTACAGCCTATTTATTAAGTACATTGACGCCTTGTCGCTTTTCTTCCAAAATATGGGACGACAGATGATGTGACCACTAATGAACTGTACAATGTAGACAAAAAGTAAAAAAAATTAACTGTAGCTGTAGACAGATAGTCAATTTCAATAATTACATTATTGATAGATGGATAAATCCATTTTTTTTCCATTTGTCCTTCTGTTCCTGAAAACTTTTGTAAAATACAAAGTTTTTTTAAATATTTATAATCATACATACTGGTAAACGCAATTTTTTGATGGTGCTGAAAACGATAGACTAATTGAGTTATTTTCAGTTGATTTTGGGCTAAAAATATTCAGTACATTGTCTTTAAATTATCTGTTGGGTAATGGGAAATTTTCGATCGCATATAAACTAGACATAGATTTGGAATTTCATATGTTATATTTTCTGAACTAGAATCTGTTCAAACGAAGAAAGTGTTATCCAAAAATAAAGAAAATACTGTATGTTAGAGTAGATATACAATACATGATACAGTGAAATACAATAGGTTAAGGTATCAGTTTGAGAACTGGATAGCATGTGCCTGGTGGGTTACAATTGGGCGGGGTATCGTTAGTTTTAGATTACTCTCAATTGTTTACATTGCCAGTGACGTAAGCAGACTGGAAATCCTGCAGCTTTACATAGAACATTGATAGTAAATGTTATACTCTGATGTGGATTTTGTATTTATACTGTAATTAGGTGATGAGCAAACTACACCCAAGGAACCCATTTAATATAAACATGCCTGTCTCTGCCACTTTGATTTAAAGCACAAAGACAAGTTTGGCTCACATCAAATTTGATGTTCTGCTAACATTACGTGGCCTTAGCCAGAGGGGTGTCTCTGTGTCTTTGACACACCCAAGAAGTCATTTGAGACACTCGGCTTCAGTCAAACTTAACATGGGAAAGATAGGGAAACAGTAAAATAAGACACCCTGTTTAGGCTTATAAAACAGATTAGCATATTATAGTTTATGTGTAAAATTAAACCTTGAAGAGAAAAAATGAATATCAATATTTGCAATACACCTGCCCTGACCCTGCATTGGCCAAACAAAAATTGGCAAGAATGAACAAATTAGGTGCTGACAATTACCATTTTTATGTCATGCTTTTACGCATTTTATATACGGAAATATTAATGGGTCAAAGAAACACATGTAAGCCCATTTTAAAGTTATTTTAGCACTTTATAAAGGGCCTACATTTTGGCTACCGACAATATGTTCCAAGCATAGTAATACTACCTTTACTAAGTTATATTGAGGAATATAAATGTTCCAACAAAACGCTTAACATATTGATATTGATATAAGGCGTACATGTTTGTCGTATGTAAAACTAGAAAATCATGCATTCTGTTACCATACAACCCCAGATCTAATGAAGTTTCCATGTCATGGAGGAGTGCTTATAGAGTGTGCTTACCAATCCTACTTCAATGTACTGTTCACAGGATTGAGTCGACCCTCTGGTATATGAGTGAGTCACACTGTGTGGCTCTGGGGGGGGGGGGGGGGGGGTTACGAGCTTTCCTCTCGGTTTTTTAATGCAATTAGGAACATTATGAAGAGGACAATCTGTCATAGAAGTTGAATACCCTTGAGTACAGCATTAAACCCCAATCAAACAAATTAACAAACCCATGTCAAGGGTATAAATCTTGAAAATAAATAATAGGTGAAGTCTTTACATGAATGTGTGTGTAGGGTTTGAAGCGAAATCTGTGGTATTTCATGTACGTTTTGTGTTCAGGACAATCTGGAGTGCCTTTGAGCATGTTTTTAAACACTAAATTCAGTAATCGATCAAGTATAAAAAACACCCAAATTAACAAATCTACCATAAACACTTGTGCAGCTTAAGTCCGTCTGAAGCTTATTTGTTGGCCTTAAATGACACGGTTTATGAAAAGCTGTTCCCAATACAGAGGGTTGTTAGTATTGTCCATTGAATGGACAAGTAGGCCAGGGGTGTGTATGGATTTAACATGGTCCTTATACTAACACAGCTAATTAAACAGGTAAGGAGCAAGGTATGGTGACCACATGTCAACCCACTGTCTCAGATATACTGCTGTAAACTTCCTAATATAAATAACCTCCAGCCCAGGTTAAAGTGTTGAATTACCAATCTTTTTTGGATGTTCTGGTCACATGTTGGATTTTTTTGTGCATCAATGCTTTCACAGCTGCAAAAATTAATGCCACATGTTTCTATGCAGTATAATTATTAATTACAATGTTGCATAGAAAACACACAGGGGTGTAGCCAGAAATCAGAAGTACACGTAGGGTGTCCAAAATGGTCATTTTGCCTCACTTTTCAAATAACTGAGCGTCCAATTTTGACAGTTCTCCTATCTTCTGCATGTTAAAGTTTCTTAAAACAGGGTGTCCAAATGAGACAATTGTTCACTTCAGGGTGCCAGTCCACTTGGACGGGTGGACGGGTATAAGCCCTTGGAAACACATGTCATTTCACTATTCAACACAGAAATGATTTTATGTTATTGTTATGTTTGGAATAATATCATGCTGTTCTCAGCTGATCTGGCTTGAAAACTTGGTAAATTGGAGAAAATGAAATGTTATTTAAATATTTATAGTTCATGTTAGTATTGTGGAGAATTGTAACCATATGCAATTGTTACATACCAGGCAGCTCAGTCGGGGAAGCATACCACTTTTTACATCAAAGATAAGCAGTGGCAAGAAATCAAGACAGGTACATGTACTACCAGGGGTTCATAGACGCCCAGTTTGACTACCCTAAATGGTAGTTAATCCGGAGAATAAACTCAATTTGAGACATCATTTTAACACATCATTTTTAAAAAACTTAATTCAGACTCCATTTCTAATGTTTAAGTATGATAAAAATAAATAGTTGGGCTTTAAAAAATGAAAACAATTCAATACATCACTAAAAAAACTGAATTTTTTAAGTAAAAAACTCAATATTTTGACATCTATGAATCTATGGTACTACACATGTACTGGACACGAAGATGTTCTTCAATATGACAAAAACAGCTCATAGATCACCAAGGCGCTTTCCACAAGAGCCGTCTGGGTATTAAGGGCAGTTTGTTTGAAGAGTAGCAATACTGTCTTTACTTAGTGCTGGAGGAAAATTAACTTTCCAACATTATGGAAACTCTTCACATCTTGGTTGTGCTACAATCAATTATTGTCGGAATACACTGCCGTCATATAAGTCAAATATCCTTAATCTCCGTGTAAAACATCAATCAACCAACCATTCCACAGGAATCTTCCAAAACTATCAAATACAGGTGCATTTTTTATCTTGAGACTATAATTGCATCAAAGGGTTTTGGTTCATCTGTAATTGTCCCTAATTTGTGGAACCATCGGGTGTTTTCCTGGGTTAATCTAGCTTTGAAATTTGAGTGAGTGAGAACAGAGAAGATATCGCTATGGATATCTGTTCCTTTTCTTCAGCCAAGTCTCACCCTGACAGTGGAGTTTGGACAATTTTGATTTTGGATGTGAAAGGATGTTATTAGGAGTTGTATCATGGCACGTATGAAGAATCCATGACTGATGACCCAAGGGATTAGGGAGGAGGTGTCCAAACGTCCTTTGGCCACCCTGAATTTAACAATTGCCTCATTTGGACAGCATGTTTTAAAAAACTTTAACATTCAGGAGATAGGGAAACTGGAAAAATTTGACA
>JAVFBX010126094.1:0-15752 GCA_034783855.1 Mopalia kennerleyi
GACTAGTGGGATGTCGGACTTGTGGGCCGTCGGACTTGCGGACGCCTCCCCATTGGCGGAATATCACTTGAAGATCACTATATTTAATCCGCCTACGAAATTTACCAGTACACGTGATGCATAATTCACACTTCCGTTAATTAAAATTCGTCCAGGGAGGAGACGCGGTTTATCTGTATTTATGTGTGATTAAAGATAATGGAATTATAAACAATAAGCGTGACTTTTTATCACTGTTACATTTATGAATGTGACCGGAAGATTTTCCTTAAATCTATATCAGTGTTCCGTTATTTGGGATTTGTCCAGGTGCGGATATGTAATTACCTATGTGCGACTGAAGATACAAATGCAATAGTATACCGGCTTTTTTCTTTAGCTACAAGGGTTAATTGATTTATGCCATAATTTGAATAATTAACCTGAGAAAATCCGTTTAATAAGTCGTAATATATCGTAATAAATACAGCCAAACGGAAATCTCTATACATTTGTGACATTATTTTTTCCAGGCCGAAAGATTTTGTTAAAATAATGAGTTAGCGTGCCAGACGGAGTAAGTGACCGGGCACATTGTCCGCCTGAGTACTTGCTTATTTAAATGTATTGGCGTGTACATTCAGGGAATGATTATAGGGTCCGCCTGATCAAACAATTAATAAAAACGTTATTATGTGTTGTGGAATCCCCATCAAACAGGTAAGAGTTGATAAGGTGACGTCCAAGGGTTAAACACCCTAGCAGGCTCACGGCATTATTCTCGGATTTTTTTTTATTTCCCACGGAGCAGGGTAAATGGGTACAGCTAGGAGTATGCTTAAACAATTACCACTACACACACACAGTGCACGATTATGTAGTATCGACACCCACGCACACTTTTAGAAAATTACACTTTATTATCCAAGCTTTTGGGACAATCAAATTTCAATTTAGGAGGTATTACAACAATTAGAGAAGTTCCTGTTCCAGTATCGACTATATGAGAGAGCTGTCGTATTGGTATGAACCATCTCATTCAACAGCTCAGGCTTGGCGAATGCCTAACTTCAAAATATTATTGTTTTCGGCACTATCAAACCCTTTGAAGCCTGTGTACAAATTGCCTTGGCTTTAAGAATATCCTGCAGAGTGGGCGGCAATCAGCGGTTTGGGATTACTAAGTTTATGGACAAGCCATGTGACACTCGTAAAAAGACATATTATGCGTTCTTTTGATTCGATAGTTCTTATTCCGAGCAAATGGACTCCTAACCAGCAGTTGTACAAAATACAAACGTGTTTCGAAAGAAGGATTTTGTGGATATAAAACATAACACCATAGAGGAACGGAAGATGTATATCTATGAGGCTCTACGTACCGTGTTTTATGCGATGTTGCCATAATTTTCATCAAATGTCAAAGAAAATAAACCAAGAAATCTTGCTTTTAAGATGTATCTGTCCGAGACCGTCTGGCGTTTCAAAGTATTCGTAAAGGTTAAAACCCCATAATTGGTACCTAAAAGTACACCCATAGAACATTACGTAAAATGTGTTATAACACAATTGTATATACAAACACAATTGATTTTGAGCTGAACTTGTACATTAACATTAAGATGCGTTCATACCTAGCTAAGTACAGCATATTCATGTATATCCAATAGCAAAGTTTATAAAAAAAACCAATTCCAATACAAATTACTATACCGATTGTCTTGTCAGATATACTAACCAGATTGACTTAGAAATAAGTGGAAAGCAAACGTGACAGGAAATGATGTTTCGATTGAGAAATAAGATCAGGAAGCACATACTACTTTCAAATATGTCGGATAGAAGTGCAAGTTAATAAGAGTCGCTGGGATAACGTGGGTTTCGCGCCTTGGTAATAGATATGTCCAGAAACAAGTCAGTTTATAGCCAATGAATAAAGAGCGATAACAGTTGTGTGATTGAAGATCGATTTTATTGTCTCTCAGATGCTGACAAAAAATGAATGTGTCTGGGATGGACTTTTCTTTGAAGTGTGCATTTGTTAATCAGAATCGCACACAACTCTGTTCTAGATGCAATGTGATTAAAAATTAGCTCCCCGAAATTTTATTATCCAATAAAGTCCAATAGAAAACAGCGTCGACCATCACAACTGCCTCGCTTATCCTGGCAAGCAAACTCTGAAAAATATCTGTGCTTTACACATTCTCATGTTATCTGAATTTCCGTTTGCCAATTGAGACACTGACTTGTCGTGAACCCCACATTCTCCTATGCCGTTGACGAGACAACTATCTCAGATCTACATTACGACAATACGATAACAGGGAGCTGATTTAGATTAGATTTGAATAAGATTGGCGCTTAACGTCTTATGACATACTTCCCTGTCTGGACGAACCATGACCCAGCAAGTTCTGCATCTTACCGCAGACCAATCTTACATCCACTGTATAACCATGGGAAGATATCATTTATGTGAGGTGATCGGATTAAACTTTCACGACAAGCATTTTGTGGGAAAAGATTTGCAATGTCACCAATACAAAAGTTGCCAGAACAAACTGTTGCAAGTACTGGTATATACAATAATATTTCGTGCGATAGTAATCCTTTTTGAGATTAAAGAACAGATTGTTATTTCTGTAAACCGTCAATTGGCCAGAGCAAACTGTTGCAAGTATATACAACAATATTTATAAGATTGTTACCTTGTTGAGATTGAAAAACAGATTGTTATTTCTGGCAAATGTCAATCTAATGAAAATCAGATCAAAGTGCAGTCGTATTTAGTAGAGTATGTCGATTTGACAAACTCCAATACCAAATTGCATCGACTGGTTCCGTCTACACTGGTTCCGTCTTATATAACTGACGTCGCCTGGCGCAAAGAATAGTACATCAAATAGCTTACATGGGTTCGAAAAACATTAACGAATTTTCACGCTTTGTCTTTCTCGTTCTGGGTGAAGGGAACACTCTTAATTGATGGATGCGGTTGTTGTGCTGGACATGGCTGAATAAATCTGGACTGCATGCAGCTGTTTGGCCATTTGGGATTAATTACTTTCTTTATTATCACAATTGTCTTTACTTAAACATTTTGCAGCCATGTATTGCCAGGTGTTCCCGTGGCTAAATTAACATTAACTCACAGGATGAGAACGGGGCAATGAGTTATAAACAGTGAGGTCGGACAATAAAGGTCATGTGCTAAAGTCTGCTCTCCAAGTTTGTGATGAATCATTCATAGTTTATTTTTAAAATGGTCAATCTGATTATCAGGTTATAATCACAGACTCATCAAAGTAGCTCCAATGTAGATCGTCTCCACGGTAATGCTGTTAACTGAAGTCTACTTTCAAGAAGACTCGTTGAAAACAAACTAAAAGCATATTGCACATAAATCTGCTGAAAACTCTCAGAGCACCGTGGTCTATTCTTACAACTTGGTTCGATCTCAGATCGGTTTAACTTAATCAAGCTGAAGTATTACTACAGAAAGCGGAACTTAACTAATCAGATTTTAAAGAGATAGTCTAAAAACTTAGGCAGTTAGATAAAATATTTGTGCGCGGAATGTTTTTTAAATACTCCAAACACCAATTCCTAGATTGGTTTCACGTGGGCTCATTCGCAATTCAGTCAAGTTCAAGAAAGTTTTATAACATATAGAAAATATATTTAGAGAGTGGTACCGTCTCGAAGGAACTTGTCATCTTTAAAGCTACCAAAGGCCTATAATTGTGCCATTTGAAAATAAGTAGAAATAAGTGGAAAACAAACGTGACAGGAAATGATGTTTCGATTGAGAAATAAGATCAGGAAGCACATACTACTTTCAAATATGTCAGATAGAAGTGCAAGTTAATAAGAGTCGCTGGAAAAACGTGGGTTTCGCGCCTTGGTAATGGATATGTCCAGAAACAAGTCAGTTTATAGCTACTGAATAAAGAGCGATAACAGTTGTGTGATTGAAGATCGATTTTATTGTCTGTCAGATGCTGACAAAAAATGAATGTATCTGGGATGGACACTTCTTTGAAGTTTGCATTTGCTAATGAGAACCGCACACTACTCTGTTCTAGATGCAATGTGATTAAAATTAGCTCCCCGAAATTTTATAATCCAATAAAGTCCAATAGAAAACATCGTCGACCATCACAACTGCCTCGCTTATCCTGGCGAGCAAACTCTGAAATATATCTGTGCTTTACACATTCTCATGCTTTCTGAATTTCCGTTGCTCAATTAAGACTCTGACCTGTTGTGAACCCCGTATTCTCCTATGCCGTTGACGAGACGACTATCTCAGATCTACATTACGACAATACGATAACTGGGAGCTAATTTAGATTCGATTTGAATAAGATTGGTTGAATAAGACTTAATGTCTTATTCCATACTTTCCTGTCTTGACGAACCGTTACCCAGTGAGTTCCGCATCTTACTGCTGACCAATCCTACATCCAATGTATAATCATGGGAAGATATAATTTATGTGGGGGGATAGGTTTAACCTTTCACGTTAAGCATTTTGTGGGCAAAGATTTGCAATGTCACTAATACAAAAGTTGCCAGAACAAACTGTTGCAAGAGCCGGTATATACAATAGTATTTCGTGAGATAGTTATACTCTTTGAGATTTAAAAACAGATTGTTATTTCAGGCAACCAACTGGCCAGAACAAACTGTTGCATGTGTATACAACAATATTTAGTGTTTGTTTGTTTGTTTGATTGGGGTTTAACGTCGTACTCATGGGTATTTCACTTATAGGACGACGGACTGTCCACTTACCTAGTATGGTGGAAAACCGGGAGGAAACCTCGTAAAAACCACCCCCGCATCTTGTGACTCACTCATATACCTGAGGGTCGACAAACGGACTCGATCCTGTGAAAGGTAAATCGAAGTAGGCGTTAGCAAGCGCGCTCGCATACCACTACGCCACAGCCGCGGGCCCCAATATTTAGTGAGATAGTTTCCTTGTTGAGATTGAAAAACAGATTGTTATTTCTGGCAAATGTCAATCTCATGAAAATAAGATCAAAGTGCAGCCGTATTTAGAAGATTATTTCGATTTGACAAACTCCAATACCAAATTGCATCGACTGGTTCCGTCTGCATGGCCGAAGTTTGAGTCGTTCCTGGGGCCCTTTTCAAAAAGCAATCTTAGATGACGTCGAACGTAGCTGTCATGGCACCACTTTGTTTTCAACACTTGTCGTCATGGTAATCACGTTTTGCGTCAGCTAAGATCGCGTTGTGAAACACGCCCCTGAAACCTGTGGAGTTTGTTGACTCAACGTGTTCTGTAATCTTTTATTGGGCGATCGGGACAGTGTCTTGGCCTCTGTGAACCCAGTTTGTTCGTCGGATTTCACACATCTAAATACCATTAAAATGTGATTGGAAAAATATTGGAACTTTATGATACTCTATTATTATAAGTTTGTTTGATCATGGTTTAACGTCGTACTTAAGGGCATTTCACTTAAATATGTATACGACCAAGGATTGTCAACTTCTTAGTCTGCCTTACTTATATACGCCGTAACAGTGACAAACACTGCTCCACCTTTCAAAGTGTCAACGCGTTTGTTTGCTTTATATAACTGACGTGGCCTGGCGCAAAGAAATATAATATCAAAAAGCTTATGTGTTCCAAAAACATTACTGAATTTTCACGCTTTGTCTTTATCGTTCTGAGTGAAATGAACACTCCTAATTGATGGATGCGGTTGTTGTGCTGGTCTTGGCGGAATAAATCTGCATGCAGCTGTTTGGCCATTTGGGATTAATTACTTTCTTTATGATAACAATTTTCTTTAATTAAACATTTACCAGCCATGTGTGGTCAGGTGTTCCCGTGGTTATATTAACATTAATCTACAAGATGAACTCAGGGCTCTGTGTTATAAACAATAAGGTTGAACAATAAAGGTCATGTGGTAAATTTGTGATGAATCATTCATAGTTTATTTTAACAATCGTCATTCTGAGTATCAGGTTATAACTACACACTTATCCAAGTAGCTCCAATGAAGATCGTCTCCACCGTAATACTGTTAACTGAAAGCATATTGCAAGAAATCTCGTTGAAAACTCTCAGTGCACCGTGGTCTGTATTCTTACAACTTGGTTCGATCTCAGATCGGTTGAATATAATCAAGCTGAAGTATTACTACAGAAAGCGGAACTTAACTAATCAGGTTTTAAAGAGATTGTCACCAAATTTAAGCAGTTAGATCAAATATTTGTGTGCGGAATCTTTTTTAAAACACTCCAAACACCAATACCTAGATTGGTTTAACTAGGCTCATTCGTAGTTCAGTGAAGTTCAAGAAAGTTTTATAACATATAGAAAGTATATTGAGAGAGTGCCGTCTTGTTATCATCTTTAAAGCTATCAAAGGCCTATATTTGGGGCATTTGATCTATTGCAATACTGACTTATCAAAAGAAGATTGTGACGTCAGCGAGAACTACTTTTGCCAAATGCGACATTGAGTTTAATACATTTATCTCTCAGGCATACAGCTAATTTCATACTCATACACATTAACTATGTTAATGCATTTTTACTAAATATCAACTAAACTGTGAAAACAATTGCAGTCATCTAATTCTACTATGACATTATATTTTTGTCTAAACCAGTGAGCCTAATCTGCATTAGATCTTGTAGATTTCAATTTAAATTGTCTAGACAAAATGTGCGCACTAAAAAGTGACGGACTCATGGGCGTAAAAATGAGTACATTTCGCAGTTTCTTAAATTATTGTTTGACAGATTATAGGATGATGTTAAAATTCATAACATCATGCGGTGCAAGTTTTTCGTTATAAATGCAGAGAGAACCGGTTGTGTTCTAGCATTTGCCATCTGAATATGTATTGAACACCAACCAAACACATACATACGATACTTTATAGAGAAGCATAGAATCTTAAATTAAACATAAAACAGTTTAGATAGGGTATATAGCATAGAATCGAAAAGAAAACACGGCATTTCCTTGTACGAAGAATTGTTATCAATTAACTCTAAGTTTTATAATGGTATCATAAACGTACATTACACAACTGGATGGCACTGTCACGTTGACTCAATATGGAACTCAACATATTTATTCACTGTCACTGAGACGATGTTACACGAAATTCCGAAACAGACGGAGCGGCAATTCGGTGCCACAAATATTCCAGAAGCAGACAATGCAAATACTGCAATTTTTGCAGAATGGAATAAGGCAGAAAACAAGTTATTTCAAGTCACACATCCAGTATTTTTGCAATCCCACACGACGCGCTGGTCACCTTATTATAAGGATAAATGCTGCTACGCATAAATCAATTTTAAGTGTTCCATTTTTTAAAATGTCTATTCATGCTTAACTTTTTCTCAAATACTCCTTATGTGAACATTGGACAGTATTTATGACAAGATCTGGGGGTCACTTTGTATAGGCGTTACACACCTGTGTGTCCTGGCTGTAATGTCAAAACTAAATAAATAAATAAAATAAATAAGTATCTCTTTTCAAGGCATGGTTTGCTTCCTGGTCCAATTATTCTTTGATTGGTCCTAAAAGGGACCAAAGAGTTTTATTTTCACATAAACATCCTCGAGGATACCCTGATTTTAGTGCCAACAGAAAGCGCTTCCAATCTAACATGCAACACATTGTTTTGCCATTAGTTATGATATCAAGATTTTAAATTAACGTATTTTTGCCGTTTAATCAAATATGCCTTATAGGTGATAATATCATTATAAATAAATCTACTGCCTTCAATGTTCCAATTGAGTCCATTGGTCCCTGCTATCCGAATTAAACACAACACGATTATGACTAATTGGGCGTGTCAAATTAAAAGGAAATAACATATAAGTATAGCATTATTAGACTTGTGATGACTTTGTTTTTAGTCACTTTATCACGTGACACAGATTCGTTGACGTTGGTTCTATAATCATAAGGACAAGTTCCTGGAATTGAATTGACCCACCACACAGCGTCGCGCTTTGCTTCAGACATTCTTCCCTCAATTCAGATACTGGTCGTATGCTGTATCAATATTGAATAAACACCAGAGTGTGATGGAGTTTATTGTAATCACATTTGGCGCTCTTTAACATAAACAATAACATTCTTGGAAAAAGATTTCAACCAACTTATTGTCGCGGAACGAAGCCCCCAGGGGTTCAATTAATGTATGTGAAACTCCGTCCTTAATTGGTACACGAGAATTTGTTGTGGACATAAATAACCCATTATTCTTCAAATCATAGGAGTGTATTAACATTTGAAAGAGAGTTTTGTCTGACCTACCTCTAAAGCGTCGTTATCAGCGCTATAGACGCTTTGCTTCAGAAACACGTTAAACCCTAATCAAACAAACAAACAATCAGACATTCTTCCTTCATTCCAGTTATTGGTCGTATACTGTATCAATATTGAATAAACACCAGAGTGTGAAGGAGTAATCACGTTAGCGCTCTTTTAAAGGAACAATACAATTCTAAGAAACAGATTTCAACTAACTGTGTTATTGTAGCGGAACGAAGCCCCCAGGGGTTCAATTAATGTATGTGGGATTTATCCTTTAATTGGTAAACGATAATTTTTTTTCGAAATAAATAACCCATTATTCTTTAAATCCTTGGAGTGTTTTAACATTTAAAAAAGAGTTTTATCTCTGAAGCTAGTCATAGCTTCGTTAGCAGCACCAACGGCTTTAGAATAACCGCAGAAAATATATCGACAGTCACATTCTAAAAATGTGTTTTAAAACCTGCATCAAGTTGTCGTTTTTTTTACTGCAACACTCGATCTGTATTTAAAGGCCTAACACCTGTTAAGTTTGTGGTCTGTTGTGATCATTTGTGGTAATGAATAAGGTTGATTGCGTGATAGTATAACAAACAAGTTTGTTTCAATTAATAGATACCACGCCAATTAAAATATTCATGCATGCTAGGAGGTGACGCAGCCATATGTTGTTTTGTACCATGACTTCTTTCCCATACGTTGGGAAATCCAAGCACATTGTCACGAGGAATATAGCTCGAACTTTAATGTATATTTTTGAAAAGCGTGGGTACTCATGATTACAAAAATGTAAATCCATTAAGATCTGCAAATTAAACTAATATCGACAGAAAACATACAGAGCAATTGTTGATGGTTTACTTCTCAGAACCATAGGAAGTACAACACCATATAAATTGACTTATGCTGGATTGATTAGTGTTTAACGCCACATTCAGCGATATTTCAGCTACGCTGTGGCCTGAACATATAGAGTAGTACATTCGAGACCAATTATTGTGTGTGGAATTATATTCCCTTGCATTCGTGAGGTTTTCGTGGAGAGGAATTATCAATGGTTAAGTGTAAACTTCACAAGCAAATTTAGCATTATAATTTTCCCCTCTTTTAATATCGTATATTTTGGGTATATTTTATTTGGCGTAAGTAACCATGCTAACTTGACTTTTAACTATTTCCACTAAGGCCAATATCTGTTAACCAGGAACACTACTCAGAAAGATCTTTACTCAATACAAAAATGCGCCATTTACGTTAAATGCGTAAAGCAGAGATACACAAAAGCTCACACAGATGAGAAAATCAGCCTCAGGTCTGACACATAATAAATGTCGTAACAATGCAATTTGGCAGGAATAATTAAAGAGAAAGAGTTTTTATTTATGGCTGGCTTGTACAACGCAAATGTAGGCCAAACACTCTTTAAATTTTGAAGAATAGATTGAGCAGTGTTTTGTTATTAAAATGTTAAATCGTGTCGTGCAGCGGATCGAGTGACCATACGTCAGGTTTGCTTACGTTTTTGTGAATTACAGAACTAATTGTTTATGTTTATGTTGTGAGCGGCGGAAGTAATCCCAAAGTGTGTGTGTATGTGGGGGGGGGGGGGGGAGGGAAGGTAGAGGGGGGCGTCGATCACATTTACACCCCAAAAGATGCCTTTACTGCTCAAAAGTGGAGGTTCTAAACTCGCAACCCACAAAAGGTTAAGGGGCTCAAGCGCAACCACCCCCTATCCCCCTCAGCGCCACTGTTTATGCCGCCGATAAAATACATATTTGTACGATAAGTACGCATATATTTATAAAATGTTGATTAATAATTTAACGTTAGTTGTATTTAGGAACGAATCTGCAAAACTGCTGTACATTGCAGAATAGCTGATCACAACTGTCAAATATTTAGAGTGAGTTATTTCAAATTTGATGTGTGAGAATCTTGTTCTAGAACACACAGTTTCTGGCCATTATTCTCAGACACATTAATCTAACATTTATTGGCCTCATTTAATGTAATCTGGTTAATTGGCCTGTTTTCGTCTGTGCGTATTGATTATTTTCTTAATGTGAAGCGAAATTACCAGATAGCCGTTTTTATAACAAGCTAAAGTCACGCGCCCAAAACCGTTTCGGTTTTAAAAAAGAAAAATCAGTCAAAAGGAACTATACCAAGCCGTCAAAGATGAAATACATCATATTAAAATAAATATTACATTCAAACAATTTATTAGAACACATTGTAAGAGGGTTCATGAACACATTGTAAGAGGCTTCGGGAACACATTGTAAGATGGTTCATGAACGCATTGAAAGTGGGTTAATGGGCACATTGTCAGAGGATTCATCGGCACATTGTAAGAGGGTTCATGGACACATTGTAAGAGGGTTCATAAACACATTGTAAGAGGGTTCATGAACACATTGTAAGAGGGTTCATGAACACACTGTCAAAGGGTTCATGAACACATTGGAAGAGAATTCAATGGCACATTGTAAGAGGGTTCAGGAACACATTGTAAGAGGGTTCATGAACACATTGTAAGAGGGTTCATGAACAGATTGTAAGAGGGTTCAGGAACACATCGTAAGAGGGTTTATGAATACATGTACATTGTAAGAGGGTTCATGGGCACATTGTAGGAGAGTTTATGAGCACATTGGAAGAGGGTTCAATGGCACATTGTAAGAGGGTTCTACAACACATTGAAAGAGATCATGAACACATTGTAAGAGGGTTCATGAACACATTGTAAGAGGTTCAAGAACAAATTGTAAGACGGTTCAGGAACACACTGTTAGAGGGTTCTACAACACATTGAAAGGGATCATGAACACATTGTAAGAGGGTTCATGAACACATTGTAAGAGGGTCCACGAACACACTGTAAGAGGGTTCATGAACACGTTGTTAGAGGGTTCATGAACACATTGTAAGAGGGTTCAGGAACACATTGTTAGAGGGTTAATGAGCACACCGTAAGAGGGTTCATGAACACATTGTAAGAGGTTTCATGAACACACTGTAAGAGGGTTCTACAACACATTGTGAGAGGGTTCTACAACACACTGTAAGAGGGTTCTACAACACATTGAAAGAGAGATCATGAACACATTGTAAGAGAGATCATGAACACATTGTAAGAGGGTCCACGAACACATTGTAACAGGGTTCAGGAACACATTGTAAGAGGGTTCATGAACACATTAGAAAACTCATCGGATGAGGATTACCCAAAACCGTAGAACCCACTGGATGGGGATTCATGAAAACATTCGAAAGGGATTCGTCAAAACCTTAGAACCCATTGAATGAGGATTCATGAAAACATTCGAAGTGGATTCCGCAAAACCTTAGAACCCATTGGATGGGGATTCCTCAAAAACTTAGAACCCTTGGATGGGGATTCATGAAAACATTCGAAGGGGATTTGTCAAAACCTTAGAACCCACTGCATGGGGATTCGTGAAAACAGTCGAAGGGGATACGTCAATAAAATCAGCATATATGAAGAGCACATTTGCAGAAAAAATTGGGAAAGGATTTCCGAACACATTGAAAGAGGATTGGAAAAAAAACATAAACACATTGGGTTGCTTGTTTGTTTGATTGGGGTTTAATGTCGTACTTAAGGGTGTTTCGCTTATATGGCGACAGATTGTTTATCAGCATTTAAGGAAGAACAAATTGAAAGACAATTTGTAAACATTGGAAGAGAAGTTGCCAATAGTTCAGGAGACACATCGGAAGAAGAATTTATGAGCATAATGGAAGGACACTTTGCAAGAGTATTTATCAGCATATTGGTATAAGGTGTTGGAAAAGGATTTATGAACACATGGGGAAAACACATTGATACGGAATTGATCAAAACAGCAGAACAACACATTATTGAAACATTTAAGCCTATTTACACATTGAACGAATACACCCAGAGAGGAATTAAGAACACAAGTCGACCAGATTAGAACATATATTTATGTGGAGCATAAGTTCAATCAATCAATGTATACACTGCACAATTGTTTTTGCGTCGGGGTTATGTTCTTTCGCCTTCTTTCTTTATACAAACACAAACTTATTTGAATTCTGGAAACAACATCTGGCACAGACTTGTCCACTGTTTGAGCTTCGTGCGAAATCCTCTCCGTAGCATTATGTAGAATTCTTTTTTCAGACCCATTTTCCCTGTGGTCTTCTTAAGTCAGTATCACAGAGACTACTAAAATACATTACTCATGCCATTAAAATATTTATGTCTCAGGAGATGTACTTAGTGCTCTAAGATATTACACTTAGTACATTTAATAACGATCCATTTGGTATTTTATTTGCATGTTGTTCTATTATCAGGTGTAAGCTCTACTAGTATGTTTTATAGCTCACAAACAAATCAATTTACTAGTGTTCTTGTCAACTATTAAAGCAGTCTCTGTTTCTATAGCCGGTTGCTAGAAATCTCAAAGGAGGTTTACTCACAATAACGAGGACATGGTAAAAATAATCAGGGTAGAATGATTCTGCCGAATAATGGAGTCGAATACATTATAAATGTTTTTGATAAAAGCCTTTGATAGCCTATAGTTTATTTCTAACAATCTGCAAAGTGTGACTGGGAGCTTATTGCTAGATGGATTTTGTTATGCTAGTTTTTGGAAATGTGGAATGTTGTCATATAAGTGAAAAGAAATACAATGTATGCAATCAATCAATCAACCAATCGATCACTCAATCAATCAAACTATCAGTCTATCACTCTATCGTACAACAGATAAATCGATCGACTGGGGAGAAGGGGGGGGGGGTCTCAATCCATCAGTCAAGAAGCTGATTAATCAACCAATCAATCAATCAAACATTCAAGGAAGCAATCCATCAACCCACCAATTATTCAATAGATCTATCTATCAACCGATTGACCGGTGAGTCAATCAATCAAAAAATCAAGTAACTAATCAATCGATCAATACATTTTTTGATTGTTGTATATTTAGTTTGTAGTGTTGGGTTAACGGTCTCAGTTGATTCAGTGAAAGCTACAGACCAGTTCTAGTTCATGTAATAAATATTTGGTTATTAATTACGTCAAGCTTAATGTTGCGACCAATGAGTGTGAATTTTGTAAGCATTATCTGTGTGTGTAATATCAAAACGCTAACAATAAGTTTTCAAATCTGCTTGACAAAGATGACGCCAAAAAATTAACACTGGACTAAACGGAATAACGAAAAACAAAAATGGTTAAACTTCTTGATTATGTGAGGTGTTAAGAGAGAATCCTGTGATAAACGGGTATGTAGCATAGACCTGTTACGATTCGTAGGCAATAAGGAGAAATTGAGGCTTTTTAAAACCGTTTTCTTCTTATATAATATTGTATGTCTTCATGCCCTCAGTATATACGTTGAAATGTTTCATGTTCCATGTTAAGCCGGGTTATTTTAATGATTACTATTTGTATTGCATGGCTAAAAGATAGACAAAAATATGCTATTTAACTAAAATTGTATCTCAATTTAACAAAGTAACACAAATAACTTAAATAAGTAACTGCAATGAGAGTATTGTTTGTAATTGCTTAGCCATGCTATGATTATGTTATTGTATTAAAGAGATCAGGCGTCACAATATAGACCCAGCAAGGCTAACGACCAGAGAGCAATACGTAAGTGCTACAATTCTGCAGCGATATTACACAATTACTGCTGATCGCAGTTCCTATATTTCACCTGTATTCAAATTAAACAATTAGTATATTTAATTTAATTTAACCACCTTGCCTATCTTGATAATCGCACGTGGGCAAGTGACGTTAGTTTGTTTCTTGGCGAACATTTGTCATTAATTATGTAGAACTTCCAGAATATGAAAGAAGAATTATGTTTATTTTTTTATGTTAATATTAGCAGCAGAAAATTGGCTCTTTATGAAAGCCACGTCAATAAAGTCCCTAAGCGGCTCCAATTTAAAAGTTTATGCGTGCGAAAATCGCCACAAATGACAAATGAGAGTCATATTGCACCCAATAAAAACAATTGAGACAAGTTCAATAACTAGATTCTTGGAATTGGTCTTTGGGATATTTTAAGTGTCAACATGACCTTGGTAATGTGGTCTATCGAAACAACCTTAAAATAAAACACCAGAAAATAAAGCGGTTAATTTCGACTCGGATTTGTTTGCATTGTTGGCTTATCCCATCAGCGAAGACCCTGTATTCGTAGGTTTACGAATCGCGATGAACGTTAAACAAAGCAAAGGTCAACTGGTGTGGAACCGTCGAATGTCTATAGACTCGATATATTTAGATTAATGTGTGAGAGTTGTTAAACGGAATCCAGAGTTTGTGTCCATAAATCACAGATAGATAAAGCTGGTTTGGCTTTCTAATCTTTGTGTAATTCATTCAAGATAGTTGGCTGTTTTCTTGATGTGAAATATTAAGGTTAAATGTTTGTATAATGTACTTAAACAGAGAGCCACGTTGTTGTTGTTGTTGTTGTTATTTTATAGTATTAGCTTTTCAATGAGCTACCTTCTGGTTTTGGATGCTATTTATGTAAGACAGTTAAATCGTGCTGAGTGAAACTCAGTCTGTCAAGAAGGAAAGAAATAAAGCCAAACATCTATTTTGTGATATGGTCATTTACTAACAGTGACAAGGTCTATTTAAGTCTGGCAATTTGGGAGCATGCAGATAATTTAAATCGAATGTATGTGCAAATATACCACAAGCCAGGCTAGGATTATTTCAAGTAAATCAATATGATTATATAAAAAAGTATTTTAAAAGTTACAAAGTATATATTAAGTGGAATAAACTAGGGCTACCGGTATCAACAACCGAGTATGGTATTCAAGATGGCGGATGAGTAGCACCTCTCGCTTCACGCTCCCGGTGAATGAACTATATCTACGACCAAAGCTAATAATACTCGTCTAAAACACTACTATACAGCCATCTGAATGCCTGAAACAAGGAACATGGGAAAACCAGGCAAAAATAGTCATCAGAAATCTCCAGGTAAAGAAACTCCCACCAACGCTGCGGACACCCAGAAAAAGGACACGGAAAAAAATGGCGACGAGTCATTCGAAACTTTCGTGCGTAACTCTTTATCGTCCTTGCAAATAACTTTAAACACCGTCGTCAGCCAACAGCATGACTTCAACGAAAGGCTCACAGATGTGGAACGAAAACAGAACGATATTGTTGCTGGATTGGAAATATCAGACGGTAAGACCTCAGAAATTTGTAACATTGTCCGAGATACTCTGACCCCACGAGTGAAACAACTTCAGTGTTCAATTAAGGGTCTCGAGGAGGAAAATAATATTCTAAAAAGCAAACTACTAGATCAAGAGCGATACAGTCGTGGGTATAACCTTCGTATGGGTGGAGTTGGAGAGGAACCTGGGGAAAATGCTTTCGAGATT
>JAVFBX010126205.1:0-15751 GCA_034783855.1 Mopalia kennerleyi
ACTGTGATGTCGTTTTGAGCCATAAATGGTGTTCCGGCGAGGATATACAGATTTAAATTTTCAACAACAAGACCATGAAAAGCGAACTTATGTGCCCCACGAGCTACAGAAAAATCCTACTCCAAAAATGTGACAAATAAAGACACACTGTCTTTATCTAGACGTTAGCCTCCTCCACCCCCTATCCACCACCATGACCACGTACTACAACACCATAAAGATGTATCTTGTTGATCTGTAGTAATGGAAACAGGAGAGATAGTATCATCGCACAAGTACTAACAATCATATTAATATCGCCTTAACACTATATCTAGTGCACAAAGAAATATTAAACATTGAGTTATGCTAAAATTACGGTCAAAATCCACCCGGCCGCCATGTCCTTGTATTTTAAACAGTAAACAGAACAACTTTATCCATATTTCGTGTCCAAGAGCATAACTCAATGTTCAATATTTCTTTGTACACTAGATACAGTGTTGATACGATATTAATATGACTTTTAGAACTGGTGCGACAATACCATCTCTTTTCTTTCCATAACTATAGACGAGCAAATACATCTTTATTATGGTAACAGGTTGAAGTAAGTACTGTGTTTTAAAGTGAACCATTTTTGACAAAGAAAATGTCTATAATGTGCTCAATGCGGGTGTGTTTATTGAAAAATAGTGCTCTACCTTAGAAACTATAGGGCAGGTGGGAAAGGGGAATAACTCCTCGAGGATTGCATACTTCGTAGCTGATTTCACTGATGTCTAAATATCTATTTTCAGCTCCCGAGCAGAAGCCAGTCAAGAATAATGAGAGTGTGGTTCTGGTCTGGCTTTGTTCTCAGTTTATTTGGCACAATGCTGAGCTTTTGGAATATATCTTTTAACGCCATTGCCTTGCCACTCAAAGTTACATTTAACTTAACCCAGTCACAGGGTATGTATCAACTTTTTCCTGTAGAAGAATTGGGCACTGTGATAAGTATGCGTTCCCTTTGTAGTTGCAGTCTGAGTTGTTTAGCTTTGTATTTTTCCCAATTGAATATGTCGAACAGTTTTCCTCCCAATTTTGAACCATCTTTATCACCAGATCGAAAACAGTGCAGAATACATATTACGGGTATCTGAATCTTTTATGACCTTCGTGATATTGGTAAGCGACAAATATTTGACGAAAAGTCTATAGTTCGCTCAAATTTGAGACCTGTCAAGTGAAACTAAAGCAGTCAAAATATACTTGCTACTCGCCAATGTTAATCAGATTAAAATAAAATGAATACATTTCAAGCTATTCCTTTATTTTTATTTTAGTTGAGCTGGTGTCAGGAACGTCGAATCTAGGACTCGTTCTCTGCATTTTAGAACCGTTTATATCGGGGAAATTCGGATACAGCACCAGCTATGCATTAGCCTGGGTTGTTTCGCCCATATCTGGCTTCCTCTCCTACATCGCAGTCCGTCACAGTACTATCTTTGGCCAGCGGGTCTGGCTCATTGGTGGATTTCAATTCTTGTCGTGTGAGTCATAACAAATTCTCTACTTATTCAGTTTGAAAACAACGGGTTTTATAAGTTCAAATCACAATGACGTTGAGGACTTCCTTCTTCAAAGTCTTGTGGTAAAGGGTCTGCAAATCCTTCGTCTGTAAGCAGTGAGCTAAGTACCATACAAATAAGACCGTTTTAATTAAGATTTAAAAAAAAATAACTATGAAGTGCCTTACCTTGTGGACTTCCTCTGGCACTTAACAGCACTTGTAGGACATTTTGTCCTCCTATGCCAGCCGGCACGCGGCGGTGGGTTAGCGGTAGTGTGTGCGCTTCATAATCCTACTCCAATTTACCGTTGACGGGATCGAGTCCGTCTGTCAATCAAGTATATGTGTGAGTTACACGATGTGGCTCCGGCAATCGCGGGGTGGTTTTTACGAGGTTTTCTTCCGGTTTTCCACCATAATGAGGCATGTCGTCATATAAGTGAAATACCATAGAGTACGACGTTAAACCACAATCAAACAAACAAACAAACACAAATCCTATGCCAGCACCTCATATCTAGCTTCTCCATAACTTATCTCAACCAGACCTCCCGGCCCTAACACTGACTTCATGGGTATATGCATGATATATGAACTGAGACGCCGGCGATAGCGGCGGATCGATATCCATCCTTCACAATGGGGTTCCTCTTACGGGACGTAGGACTAAGAAAGGGGAATTAACCCTTTATATTATGCAAGGTGCCCGCCTACGTTGTATACGTCTATTAAATATCTAGGAAAAATCTTTGTTTTAATGGATTTGCTTGTATGACGTATCGGGTACAGACGAAGGGTTCGCATATACTTCACCGCATTACGTCCTTTGGTGAACCCAGCATCGTCTTGTTAACTGGGATAGGATTCTGTACCCGGTTACTTTCTCTGACATGTTATTGTAGTAGTCATTTCAAGTTATCAGCGAATACCGTGACATTCTGTAGAAAATGAATATGCTCTATTACCAGCCCTTGCTATATAGGCTGCAGTATTTATAGCATGTGTGTTGGAGGCATCTTGGTCAATGTCGCTGTGTCAGACTGCATAAGTATTTGTTTTTTTAATTTCTGTTGAAAGCAACTTGGTGGATATCGCAAAGTCAAACTGTTGTTTTTAAATATTATATATATTTCATATTATCTGATCAATAGTCCTTGTAATATTAGGCTCAGATAAATGACTTTTACTGAAAATTGACCCAAAAGGCCATACAAGGCCTTTAACTATACATTACAATGACAGCAGTATAAACCATGATTTTAAGCTGTTCACCAATTAAGTATTGCGTACAACACACCAATGAATAACACGTGTTCTGTGTTTTTTCCCACAGCCATCAGTACGGAGTTTATGTTTATGATACTGATTGATATTGCTATTAACAACTTTGCAAAAAAACATACCGGAAAACTGATCGGACTTTATACAGGAGTGGGGGCTTTAGGCAAAATAGTTTATGCAGGTATCATCGAACTGTTCTTTGAGGATGATTTGGAGAGTTTCTATATTTTCGTCAGTATCGTATGGACCCTAGTCTTCGGCGCATGCGTGCTACTTCATCGAAGACAGGATATCAAAAGCTTAGATTCACTCGTGGACGAAGAGCTTAACGAACTTGTACCCAACGAAACCACGAATCAAGAAGACAAAGAAACAGTTCCTGTCCGGGAAATGCTCAGGAATCTACATTTCCACTTAATATTTTGGTCTTATGCTACTATATATGGTTGTTTGTTTGCCTATATGAACAACGTGACGTCTATTGGAGATTCTGCTGGCATGCAGAAACCTGAATATTTGGTATACACGCTGTCGATGTGTATGTTCGTCTGCCGAGGGTTGTCGGGGTTACTGATCGATAAAATAAGGACATCAACTGGTCGTCTTGGACTTGTGATTTTATGTCACCTAACATTTATCGCAGCTATGATTATTCTAATGTTCCATTTCTCAGAGGTTACTGTATATTTTGCGACAGTGCTCGTTGGTGTAGCTATGATAGCCTCTTACTCTTTACCTTTAACTCTGCTGATCAACCGGTTTGGACGTCAAAATTATGACATTATCTTTGTCCTTATGAATATGTTTGGACCACTAATGGTTATATGTTATCAGTCTGCAATCGGATTTTTCTACGACATCCAAGCAATTCAACAAAATTCCGATCATTATTGCAAAGGGAAATCTTGCTTCAAGCTAACTTTTGTTGTTTTCCTTATATCTTGTGTATTCGCCACCGTCTTACATATCATAAGTTTTTGTCTGGAAAAACGAGCGAAAAATTGAAATAAATAAAAAACACTGAATGTTATTTTGGTACTTGTGATTATTTTTGGAATACAAGTCATCACCACGAGACTCTTGATTAGTTCAAATGGCTGGGTCATCTCTTGTTCCCATAAGCTCTCAATGAGAAAATTTAAATAGGTCTTCAGTTGCGTTGTCTTACGTAAATGCATCTAGAGATAAGGTAATAACAATTTACATATTAGAAAAACTATGTGACAGTTATGTAGCACGCACGCACGCACACGCGAGCAAAATATTTACAGATATGTTAAAAAGAATTCAAAGAATTGGAATAAAGGTATAAGTGACAGGACTATGGCAAGCCGTTTTAACACTTCTACCTTTATTTTTCATAAGTTGAATTCTTTCGATATGTGGAAAAGAATTAAACAAATGTGGAAAAGATGTGCGAAAGGTGTCTCAAGTTGTTCCTAATAGTTCACATGGGCAGCAAACGTAACGTTACAACCCCAAAAGTAAGAAGTGAGCAAAACAAAGAAGGCACACCATCAAGACGACATTCCGACGATGTTACTAGCGAGGACGTGGTACATGAAACGGAATCCGCTTTTGACGACACCAACAACGACATCCCCAACAAGTTCAGCCAGAGTGAAGCTGACGTATATGGTAAGCCGTTTTATCATTTCTACCTGTATTTTACACCTGTTCATTTTTTTTTTCACATCTGTAAAAATCTTTTCCACATATGTGAAATTCTATTTTACATATGAGAAATAGTTAGGTTTTTGTCTTTTATTTTATTGATGTGAAAAAGAATTTTACATATGTAGAATAAACTTTTATGTCAAATACATGTATGTTAAATTGTTTTTCACATAGATAAAATCTTTTTCACTTAAGTAAAAATAATTTCACATATTTGAAAAAAGAATTGTACATAAGTAAAATAAAAGCAAAACTTATTCGGCATATGTAGAATAAAGGTAGAAGTGAAAAAACGGCTTGCCATAACGGCCATACTGCTTTCGGAGTATTAAGCACATTCGCAAAGCGCATGCCACTTCTGCAGGACAAGTTGATTGCTACGTTATCGATCCATGTAAAATATTGGAGCCGTTTGGGTCTCCGAAATGCGCCCAATGTAATATATTCAGACACTTTAGTTAAATACAGCATTCCGTTTTCCCACTTTGTTATGAAATTGTTTTATTTGGGACGTTATTCAGACTTGCTGAACCTCAAACATCGCATACAACACCAGAAAACCATTCAGTAAAAGTGTGAATTTCCCACGTGGAATATGGCCACTGGCACGGCGTTTATAACAAATGGTGTGACGTAACGATTCGCCGTAGTTCTGAGCTACAAGTGATTCACTATGTTATCTTAAATCTCGGCGCAGTTCGGCTACAATACAAAGCAGTCGACTTGCGCGTAACGCCGAGAATGAACTTTTGTGTAATAACCGGTCTTGGTTTTATTATATAGTCTAAAGCTAAGGACGTGTCGACATGCGATTCACTGCAACTGAACATCACAGAACGGGTTACGAACAGGTCGACTGCGATCAAGTGCTACTGGGAATAAGTGCGCATGCTCACTGTGCAGATATCATACAGTCACATGGTTAATGTTTATCATGTGACGCAGTCGGAAATATGCCGTATTTACGCAAATTGATGTATTACGTTAAAGTTAACACGTTGGCTCACTGCATGTTAGTTTTTCAATGACGCCTGACAGCAAACGTCCCTATTTGATAAATATTTGCTCGCCCTACCAAATGCACAAAAGTTCTTCAGTCAAAGCTCGAATAATCGTTTCTGTGTATCTTTATTTCTTTCAAGATTTTAGTGGTCAAGTGATTCCTCATGATTTGTTTATTTTGATCGATTGCAGCCAGTTGCAGAAAAGTAGAACATGCTCAACTCGCTTGCGATCAACTGCAACTAGTTGTACCCAGCCGTAACAGTGAACATATCGACTGTAATCGGGCGAATTCAGCTGCAGCCAGGTGCAGTGAGATGCTGGTAGTTAAGTTGAGATGAGTTGAGATGGATCGCAAGGTCTACATGTTCTTAGCTTAAAGGAATAAGCGACAACTCAGTAACGTATCTTGCAAATACATCTATTTACATAGAGCATCATCTTACGTACAGCGTTCACACTCGCGTGTGTCTAGCAAGACTTATTTATGCAGTAGACTTACATAATTCGTACACTGCATACTTAATACATATAACCTGAGACATCAAGAGGGATAGGCAATGGGAACCAAAAAAAAAATGAAATCTCGCCCACGGCGATATTTCGCGTTGTACCACGGTGAAAATAAAGCCAGTCTTTATGAACTGAAGCGGTTGAAGTTTCTACACCAAGAGAATTATTTAACGAACCAGTTGGAAAATTTTTCGTACCAAGGAAAGATCATAATTATGTCTTTTGACTGTAATATTGTGGCGCTAATAGTCCAGTACAAGCAGTTTGCTCGATGTTCCTTTCTTTTAAAGTTTAGGTATAAGCGATGCCTTCAGTTTCTAAAATGGCGGCCATTTCTTAACATTTCGTTGTGTACATGACCTAACTGTATTATAAACTACATTTTGTCTGAACAAAAAGTTGGGTTTTTTTGTTTTGAATCTTCAGCAGAAGTGTTTCTTCGTTGCCACCCATGGGTTTTGGGACTTATAACACAAAAGTATATGTCATTAATCAGCGATGGAAGTCCGTTTTGTTTTTATCACTGGCTTTTCCGAAACGTTCGTATATTTAATCTGAGCTTTTCGCTGTTTTTTTTTTTAAAAACTTTATGTTTAGGACGGCTAAATGCTTGTCCCATAGACGATGCTAACACGTAGTTTTCATGTCCTGGAGACGCGTGAAACGCGCGTGAGTTTGTGTTGTAAAAACGTGCATTTTTGCAATTTGCTAGTGTTAACTTGATCAGGCCTCAACAACAAAGCACTGCCGAGGCCAGCATTGATTGCCTGGGTTAGCCTGTCAGCGTATGCCGTAGCCTATCCCTCTTATATTAGTCCCAGATATAACATTATATGCGAAGGATACTACATTCTCCTCTCTCTTAAAACATTCACATATACATTCATGGATTTACTGAACTCAATTAAGAAAATAGCTAGTGAACTATTCCTAAATAAAACGAATGTATAAAGTTACTTTCACTTTGATAATGTTTACTTGTTCTCAGAGGTCTAACGTTTACATTATAACTGATTTCTGGATTAATTACTTGTTGATCACAGAAGTCAAAACCAATAATACTACTCTGGTTTGTATCCAATGATTTATACGAACCTGTGTATTTAGCTCATCTTTAAACATTCCAGGTTTTATCATCTTCAGTTACATAAGTGTTTGGACCAATCTTAGCTTCGATTTTAATCGGAGCAAAGAATTTACTTTCGCCTTTTGGTACAAATTCTGTTTTTTAACCTCAACCAAGTCACCTGGTTTAAATACTGATAATTTAGAACCTTTTCGTTTGTTAGTATTATCCTTACTTTTTGCTTGTTTTGTTAGTACTCTTTTACGTACCATCTCTTCCACACAGAACTTAGGAAGCAGAGTAGCGTGTTAAATATCTAGTTTTGTTTTCATGTGTCGTCCATGAAGTAACATACATAGACGGTTCTACACCTGTAGTCTGATTTGGAGCACACCTGTACACTGCTAAGAATTCTTTCACAGATTTTACTACAGATTTACACATTATTTTTGCACTTTGAACAGCTTCACAGAGCACCTTGCTAAAACGCTTGATTTCACCAAAACGATGATAAATGGCAAAATGTGAATGCTTAATATTCCTATCTTGCAGAAAGGTGTTGAATAAATAAGAATCGAATTGAGGTCCATGATCTGTTACTATTTCATCGGGGAATCCTTCACGACTAAATACTGAAGTGAGGAATTCAATAACTGTCTCTGCAGTTGTACTTTGAGTAAAGACTAATTCTGGCCATTTACTATGGTAGTCTATTAGTGTTATAACAAATCTATTATCATGGGAAGCATATGGACCAACTATATCTAAACCTAGTTTAGACCAAGGAGAAGTAGGAAGTGGGACGGACTGCATCAGACCCGTATGGCAAATGCCTGTTTTGTCGTTCATTTGACATACATGACAATTACGTACTGTCTCTTGTACTTGCAAGTCCATTTTTGGCCACCAAAACAACTGTCTTAATCGTTGCTTTGTTCTTACTATTCCCTGATGTTCAGAATGGGCTAAATCAATCACTCTATTTGTAAGAGCTTGGGGAATCACAACTCTTTCATTGCGATATATGACCTCATCATTGACAGATAATTCATCTCGAATTGAGAAGAATGGTTTTGCTTTTAAAGTAACAGATTTAGATTTACATGGCCATCCGTTAATGATATACTGTTTAATTACTTGGCAAGTTTCCTCTTGGTTGGTTTCTTCAACTCATCCCTATTTTGTAATACTTGCATCATGTAAAAGTATTTCACAAACACAATCAACTTCGTCATCGACATTCATTATATTGCCACGTTGACTTTCCTTAAGTTCAGCCGGTAATCTCGATAAAGCATCGACATATTTGTTTTGAGATCCGGGTTTGTACTGATCTGTATAGTCATAATTTAACAATCTAGCGTTCCATCTAGCAATACCCATCGGTCTGTGGCCTGTTCCGGAAGAAGATAACAGCACGACCAATGCTTGATGGTCGGTTCTCAGTTTGATTTTGTGCCCAGTCAGTTAGTTTTATAGAAGCACAGGCGATCATAACTTCTTTACCGTGTGTATTTATTTGAGTCATCGTAGCGCCTATTCCATAGCCAGATGCGTCTGTTGTGACTTTTGTTAAAAGTATGTTTTAGCCTTTTACGGAATTTTATTTACACAGATTTGGTTGACTGATTTCATATGATATACAGCAGTACGTTGATATAGAATACAGAAATAGACGCTGCTAGTTACTACCTGCGGAACCGTATATGTGTGGTCCATAGACGCCTCTTTACCGGGACACGCTGCTAGTTGATGGTGAGACAAACTAAAGGTATTGGTTTTAAGTACAGTTAAAGAGAAAAGACGATACTTAACAAGTAATAATAAGAATTCAACCGAGCTTCTGTCATGATGTATTTATACACTGTGACACAAATCGATTCCGGATCACAGCCCTACTATTTCAACACGCAGAAAACACCGTAAAGTTGCGACATTGACAACCAGTCTACCGTCCAACTCACTCTTCGTCTTGCCCAGAATATTTTTCTATCGAATGTCACAAAAATGTATACAACTATATATTAACACGAGAGAACAATGCTAACCGGTAAATAAAGGGAATAAATTTGTACGCCTGTGTTTATATTAATTTTCACAACACGTATAAGTCTAAAGGGAAATGGCATTATTGGCCAATTTTATAATATGCTGTCAGGGGTAAATAACACTGGGCCTGTCATAATTAGGTCTTAAGTACATTTTTTTCAAAAGTCTAATTATTATATAATTTATTGCAATTGATGACTTTTGTCAATGAAGTCACTAATTAACCTTTACTAATAAACATAATATATATATGCATCACAATGTTAAGATAAGAAGACGCTAGCAAATACATGCACAAAAGGGATATATCGATATATCTATTTGTATATATATACATTTATGTTACCAACTTATTTATTCAAAGGATATAATTTATTCATTCGTTTGTAGATTCCCTCATTTGTAGTCATTTCATCGCAGGCAGAATATATAACTCTATAGTCACCTTTCTTTGGATAATAACGTCCAATGTAGATATATGATAATATCTACGTTATTAGCTGTAAAGAACTATTTGTGTAGTTGTTTGCACGTATGAATAAAAGTATATGTTTTAGCTTTTTTAGATAGTTCTTTTACACGACATTTTCGGCAAACTAATTATTGTTTCACCACGTCACTCTATAAATAAATTCCACCAATATCGGTCCTGTATTTGTGTAACATAAAGTTACAAGCAGAATCCAATCATCAACCGTATATTGAAAAGTGAGCACATTACTTAAAGGGAAAGACAACTGTTTTTCGATATAAACATATTTTTTATATTGCATATTTTCAAAAACAAACATCATTATTTAACTTGAACTTGCGTGGCGTGATTTAAAATATAGATCCCATGAAAACAGAATTGAAAACTATTGTTTGATGGTTTTTGCAGACGCGTCTTTATCCCGGATCGAAGGAGGTTTGACACAGACTTCGCCTATAATACATGCACAGGGCAGATAACAGGTGTTGTCACAGAATGACTTCAAATGACTCCATCGACTACTCTCTTGACATGACTTTCGGAAATGATTGTGTGGATGGATATTACACCCCGTCGTTTCTAGAAAGAACTATTAGCATAACAGTTTTTGGTTTGGTTCTGTTCATCGGAATTGTGGGAAATATTCTGGTGTTGGTCATTATTGCCGCTGTCAAGTCCATGCACACAACAGTCAATAAGTGTCTCTTCTCTCTGGCTCTAACTGACTTGTTCATCCTGATCATCCTGCCGGCTTCTCGTCTATTGTCAGAGCTTTCACAGAACGGTGTAGCTACAGGATTACATTATTGTAAGTATAAACGTGTGTGTTTTTTTTACATGATTTTTGTATAACTGTTTACCCACGGAACGCACATACAGCTAATTGTACTTTCGCACTCACATATGTGGCTTACAACTTTCTGTTTCCAGGGAAAATTTGTGTTTAAATTGTTTTTTCGCTGCAGCGTATTTTACAACTTTGTCAACATCCCTTAGCCTACTGTTGTCCTGTTCCCTTGTCCGGTGGCCTGCGGTCGTGGCGTAGTGGATAGCGAGTGCGTTTTTTAACGCCTACTCCGATAAACCGTTCACGGGAACGTGTCCGTCTGGTGACACGATGTGGCTCCGGCAATCGCGGGGGTGGTTTTTACAAGGTTTCCTCCCGGTTTTCCACCATAATAGGGCAAGGAATAGTGTGAAGTGGACAATCCATCGTCATATATGTGAAATACCCTTGAGTACGACGTTAAACCCCAAACAAACCAACAAACTCTTGCCCGGTGATACTCGTGTTACATTCTTTGTTCATTACGTAAAACTATACCTAGTATATAAATCTGAGTGATTTGACAAGACATTCAGAGACCCGGTTTTATACCATACAGGCGTCAAACCAGACTTTACATTGTTTACGTTATAAGTCTTTTCTAATTGACTGATTTCTTTATTCCAGGCAGATTCCTAAACTTATACGACCGTGGAGGCAGTGCTTGCTCTGTTCTCATCTTCTTCTACGTCACAACTGACAGCTACTTTGCTTTGTGTCATCCATTGAAATCGAGACGGTTGTGGACCGGAAATAAAACCTTTGTCACATTAGTTGGTATATGGATTATTTTTCTCGCGTTGGCCTATCCATATCTCCATCAAACGGTCTATGAGGAAATCGGAATGAACAACATATCTGCATTTAACTGCATCTTGTCTGTCAACGAAACTTGGATGATTTGGTATGACACAGTTTTGATTGTGGCTTTATTTTATCTTCCTATCCCGGTATTCACAGTTTTGTATGGACGTATGATAAAACAGATAAGTGGGTCTATAAGTAGAGATAAGTCAAATATCAGGTCACGTGTTATCGTTACTGGTCGAAGAGGTCGACAACAAGGCGTTTTAATGCTCAGTATGATTGTGACCATTTTTATCGTATCACAAGTACCATTAGCAGCACTGATTTTACTAAACTTGCATTTCCCTTCTGCGTTGAATTATCTTGACAACACTAACGGAATGTATATTTTAATCTGGACCTGTCGGATTCTGATTTACGTGAATAGTGCAGCTAACCCGGTTCTCTTGTTTTCATTGTCTACAAAATTCAGACAAGGTTTTACAGTCTTGTTCTGTCCACGTCGGATGGAAATTAATTCTGGGCCCAAGCTGACTGGTTTATCTAATTATACATGAACTAAGTAAAGTTTCTCCAGAACTCCAGTTTCGGGAGTGGTTTTTATGAGGTTCCTTCCCGGGAGAGGGGGGGGGAGGTCTTACCGTATTAAAGCAATGAACAGTGTGAAATGGGCAACCTGTCGTCATATTAGTTAAACATCCTTGAATATGACGTTGAACCTCAGTCGTCAGAACAGTAAATTGAAGAGAGAATCCAGATTGGGGTTGAATTCGAATCATTTGTAACAACTAATAACAATCTTCTGTGAATTAAGGGTACACGGCTATGCAAAGAGATGACCAAAGAAGTTCTGGGTCTGTGTGGATTTGAATGGAAATTAACAGAGATTCCGAACTGAAAAAGACGATAGAAACTTAAGTTCCCAGTAAATTGCCTAGAATTTTTCTTATTGGAATTCATATAGCGTAGTGAAATGTCTGTAACTTACACTACATGAATTGCACCTGTTCGTTGCTTGTGGACTGTAACAACTATCTAACTCACCGCATTTGACGGCCCGTGAAGTAAGATAGCTCAGGGACACAGCTCCATGTCACTCAGTTTAGGTATAGTTATGTGCATCTTCCTATGCAAGGGTCAGTATGTGTAAGACGAGACTTCCATAATACTATCCCTTGCTGTAATTCGAAGGAAAAACGTGTCAAAAATTTCATTGGACTATGGTAGAAACACGTGCGCCAATCAAAAAGGCGTTTACACATAAAAGTCTACAACAAACAAGCGTGGCGCCACTGTCCATTAACATTTCTGTGATGACGTCAGGACTCGTTAATGGGACTTATATCGTGTATATTACATAAATAGCCTACTTGTCATCCTGTGTTTAGACGGCCTCTTTCTTATTCTAAGATAGCCCCAATCAGATTGGGTAGAGTAGAGGGAGGTCATCCGAAAGTAGCCGTTGTCAACTCTAGCTAACTCACGTGTTATCGCCTATGGAAGCAAGGTAAGAAAGGAAGAGAGGCTTAATGCGACGATTTTCTTTTCCGCCTTGCCTCGAGAAGATGAGCAGTGTGGCGTGAAACGTCCAATAACGACAAGTTAACAGCCATGTATCATCCACGATTATAGAGCTGTTAAACTACATCAGCCGATTCATGACCCCTGTTATGGAATTAGCTGAGTTTACCTTACATGTTTATTTTTCCTTCGCCCCAACATCCTCCCGACACAGTACGTTTCCTATTCACTAGAAAAGTGACCGCTTCCAGAACTTCTGCGTTTCGGATTTTGTGACAATACATATGTGCTGTGCGCTTGGAGTGTTTTTAACAAACAAGATAGCTCGCCGACACAACTACATGTCACTCAGTATGCAGTTATGTGTCGTAAGTCTACCAATAATGAAGAGTATGTATAAGCAATGAACGCCCGCGGCCGTGGCGTAGTACTAAGCGAGCGAGCTTACCAATCCCTACTTCGATTTACCGTTAACAGGATCTAGTCCGTCAGTCGACCCTCAGGTACATGAGTGACTCACAAGATGTGGCTCTGTCCTTGAGTACGACGTTAAACCACAATCAAACAAACCAACAACGAAGATTATGTATAAGTCCGTCGAAAGAACGTTAGAGTAACTAGCGATTTATGAATGTGAAAAGTGATCATGTATATAAATTGCTCCAAGCGGAGTTTGTGACAGTGTATATGGGCTGTGCGTTTGCGCAGATTATTAATCCTCAAATTTATAGATTGCAACTTTTCGAGTTTGTTCCTTCACGATTCAAATTGTATTGACTTAAGCAGATTTGCTTTACAGTATGCGTTGAAAATGGCAAGAAATACATAAAAAACACAATTGTTATATTAGATTTAATCGTATGGTGTTAACATATTGTCAGATACAATTTCTCAGAAAAGCAACTAGAGTTAAATGAGTAATTCACGTAAAAAAAATTGTTAAAATCCCATGACGTACAATTTTCTTGCATAATGTTAGGCATATAACTATAAAGCGAAATTCCTCTTTAAAAAATTCAGTATATAATATGCACATTTTCTGTTGAATTTTTCTTATCGGTTGCTGTCGTGTCAATCTCTGTTATAAAGTTATGAATTAAAACTCGTAACCTGTAAATTGCAATCCTATGTTGTTGTTTTTTTGTTATTGGATAACATGAATTGAGATATTCTACAAAATACAATTCACTCGTAAGATATTCATACAGCTGAAATTCAAATGATAGTAACAATCAAAAATGATATGCTTAAGCATATACAGACATATATATGGTGTTGATACAATATGTGGGAAAAGCCACACTAAACTAACATAAGACCCGTGATATTTAATAAGTTTTCATATGAAACTTTTATGAGACAGTAAGTACTTTAAACTTTATAAATCAATGTGTTTAAATCGATATAAAAAAAATTTTCACGGAGGGGAATTCGTCCCAGCTCTGCAGAGACAGAGGTCTTTGCAGTTATTTCAAAATCTGATTGCAGAATTACATGTGCGCGCTTTCAACGGCTAGTGGAGGGTGAAATCCCACAATTTCAAAAGTGCATATAAGTATGGGTTGTAGAGCAGTATCAAAAAGCTCCCAACGATAACATATCTACGAATATTCCTCGGAACAAAATTTTGGCCTTTCAAGGTTTTTTCAGGAAGGTCATTTTGGAGTAAAGAACATTTACAAGTCTTGCTGAATAATATCCCTAAAAAGGGAATCTAGTAAAATTAGCTATGTTTGTGTCCTCATAAAGCCAGCATTCCCGAAGACGTGATCTTGTGTAACTGAGACTTGAGATGGAAAGAAAAACATATGTTACCTTGGATTTTTTCAAAAGATAATCTCTTCTTTGCGGATGTCGCAATAATCCACTCAACAATTTTACCACATTTATCTCAATATACATGGGAAAAAAATTGTAAGAGATTGTAATTTTGTTGTGGGGTTTTGTAACTTTCAACTTTTGACTGAACTTCTTGTTATGTACACCCAAATAAATATTTATGCATTCAATATCTATCGAATCTTATCTGGTGTTTCATGCTGTGTCTGGTTTGTACTTTTGTGGTCCAAAATATTGTTAAGTTATCTCCCCTTGTTTGAGACAAATTGAAAGAAACTAAGTATTAATTGGCCTGGTTAAAGGCGGTCTGCTTAATCGCAATTTAACACAATATCAGACACTTAAGCAGATTTTTAACATTATACGGTTTTGACCATGAATTTTGGTTTTTCAATAAATATCGTTACCTTTTTCTTCTTTTTCGTTTTCCGTACATGATCCATTGGAGTCCTAAAAACCTGTAGCGCTAGCTTTTCGTCAACTGGAAGTTGATGGGATATATTTATATCTGGTTATAATCGAATAAATTGTTGTTGGTGTTGTACTGTCTCCTAAAGTAAACCTGGCTGGGTGAGATGGTTTTGTTTGTTTTATTGGGGTCTTCAACCTCTCATGACGCCAAAGAGCTTCTGCCTTGTGTCCACACGAAGATCTGCCTTGCGGCCCCATAAAGATCTGCCTTGTGTCCCATGAAGATCTGGCTTGTGCCCCCATGATGATCTTCCTTGTGTCCTCACGAATCCTTAAAGATAGTGCTTTTGGGCCCGCGAAACCGTAAAGATATGTCCTGGGAACCCATAACATCTGTTAGATCACTTGTTTAACCACCAAGCCTATAAACTATTTTTTGTGTAAATTACCATGAAGCCTGGAGGAACTGTCTCAGGTGACCATAAAATCTCAGCGAAATGCCTAGAGTGTTCAGAAAGCATAGAATACCAGTCTTCAATGAACAATACTTCAACTTAACTCAACAACAAAGGAACCATCTATTACTGGGTGACCAAGTCACAACATCAAATGTTAGTATTGGTGAATAATCAATGGGACTACATCAAAAATACCCCTTCTGTAGAGACGTCTACAAAACTGTGGTGAGTGAAAGTCTTCGTAAAAATGTACGTACTGTTTCTAACCTCTTCACACAGGAAAGTGGGAAACTCA